>VZTJ01003039.1:1537605-1566892 GCA_013397795.1 Orthonyx spaldingii
GGCGGGAATTGCTGGGAACAACAAGGACAGCGGGAAGCAGCGCGGTGCCGTGCCGGACCCCAGGGGCCCACGTAGAGCACGGACGGCACTCCCCGGGGGTCGCTGGCACTCACGTAACAGCAATACCAGGGCAGAGGGGGTTGCATTTTGTGGATTGTGGAAATTTGGAAATAATTTGGCGTTGAAACGCAAGCCCTGCCTAGAGGTGTTTACTCATCCTTGTCATAATAAGAATTAATGGGTTTGGTTTTTTGTTTTTTTTAAAGGAGAGAGTTGCTGTTGATCCATGAAAGATGTACCCTAAAGTTTTCAAGTACGTTCAAATTAGTTGCATAATTGTGGGGCCAGGGCTTGTGGAGGTTTCTTCAAGAGGCGTTTTTAACGTTTAAGGAAACTGGAAGGAAGTTGGCTGTTGCACTTATCAAATGATGCAAATGTGACTTATCTGGCTGAGAACAGCAAGTGTGTGGTGTTTGTGTTGCCAATGAGCCTCTGGTTCAGCTTTGACTGCGCTTTAGTTTCGTGCACCAGTCTTTTCTATCTTAACACACAGGCATAAAACATAAGTTGGGTGATGCTTGGAGTTTATTTCAGTATAGTGTCTGATAAGCATGCGCCCTGCAAACTTTAACCGTGTGTAGTGGGTTGATCCTGCCTGGATGCCAGGCACCCACCAAAGCCGATCTGTCATTCACCTTCTCAGCTGGACAGGGAAGAGAAAATATAGCAAAGGTTCATGAGTTGAGATAAGGACTGGGAGAGATCACTCAGCAAATACCTAAGGGCAAACAGACTCTAATCAGGGATATTAATTTAATTTATTACCAACAAAATCAGAGCAGGATAATGAGAAGTAAAAAAAATCTTAAAAATGCTTTCCCCTCACCCCTTAGTTCTTCCCAAGCTCTACCTCCTTTCCCCCAGCAGTGCAGGGAGATGGGAATGGGGGTTATGATCAGTTCATGACAGGTTTTTCCTGCTGCTGCTCAGGGAGAGGAGTCCTTCTCCTTCTCCAGCGTGGGGTCCTTCCCACGGGAGACAGTTCTCCATGAACTTCTCCAGCAGGAGTTCATCCCACAGGCAACAGTTCTCCACAAACTGCTGCAACATGGGTCACTCTTCCATGGGGTGCAGTCCTTCAGGCACAGCCTGCTCCAGTGTGGGTCCCCCGCAGGGTTACAAGTCCTGCCAGGGCACTGCTCCAGCATGGGCTCCTGTTGCCACAGGTCTACAGGTTTCTGCCAGGAGCCTGTTCCAGCATCAGCCTCCCAGGGACTCACAGCCTCCTCTCAGGCATCTGCCTGCTCCAGTGTGGGTTTCCTCCATGGGCTGTGGGTGGATCTCTGCATCCCTGTGCCCTGCGTGCGCTGCAGGGGCACAGCTGCCTCACCATGGTCTGCACCAGGGGCTGCAGGGGAATCTCAGCTCCAGCCCCTGGAGCACTTCCTGCCCCTCTTTCTCCTCTGACCTTGGTGTCAGAGCTGTTCCTCTCACATGTTCTCGCCCTGCTCTTCTCTGCCTGCAGTTACACCTGCACAAAAACTTTTTTCTCTTCTCAAATATGTTATCACAGAGGTGTTTCCACCATTGCTGATGGACTCAGCCTTGGCCAGCAGTGGATCCATCCTGGACCTGGCTGAGATTGACTCTGCTGGACATGGAGGAAGCTTCCAGCAGCTTCTCACAGAAACCACCACTGTAGCACCACTGCTGCCGAGACCTGGCCACATAAACCCAACACACCATGATACTGAGAACAGAATGTGAGCCATAATACTTCAAAATTTATTTTATTCCATTAAGGTTGTAGTTAAACTTTCACAGACTCAGCCCAGACCTGGATTTCAGGAAGGGGTCCTAAAATACTTCACAAGGTTTTCTGAGCTTGACCATACATATGATATTAATGTAAAGTAGTCTTAAGTAAATACTCTTGCCAGGATGGAAGAGGCTATGGGAAAGCACAGAGAAAGACGATGGTTAGTTCATAATCAACAGCAAGGTAGCTCTAGTATAGATAAGTAAAAAATTGGAAAATTTATTTCTTTGTTCTTCTGTTTAAGACTCTGAATTTCTTTGAGACAGTGGAACATGTTTCCCATAGAGATGGTGAAACGTGTGGCTTTGGAGATCCTCAAAGTCCAACCAGACACAGCCTTGAGCAACCTGCTGTATGTGACCCTGCTCTGAGCAGGAGGGTTGGGCAAGACAATCTGCAGAAGTACCTTCCAGCTTGAATGAGTCCATGATTTCTAAGCCAGTTTTCCGACAAACGTGAAGTGCATAGAAAATTACAGTGAATAGCACGATGTCCTGTAAGGTCTTTGGTTCCGAGGACATTTTATTCAATTTTTCATTCACATCAGCAATGGAAATCCAGAATACAGGGCATGTTGCCCTCAAAAATTCAGCACAACCACTTATCATTGCAAGGGAAGACCTTCAGAAAACTGTAATGCCATTAGAAGTCAAATGGCTGGATATTCTGCAAGACCTGAATCCTAAACCTTGGCTGGCTGGCCATTCACTCTGTCTGTATATAATTGTTTCACATTTACCCCCTTGTTCTTTACCACCCGAGAGTAAGATACCAGCACATTTTGAGTCATTTGTGTAATTTTTGTCTTGATGAAGCCATGACCTCAGTGTTGTCCCCAGCCACTCTGGTTTCCACTAGGCCACAGGTGTCTGTGGTGTGATCAGAAACAGGGTGACTCCCATGGGTGCAGCTGCCAGGAAGGAAGCTGTGTTTGCAGCTGATATTCACAGCCCTTTCTGCTCCCACAGCCGACAAAGGTATCCAAGGGCAGGACGCACTTGGAAACTGCAGGTACCATAGGTGTGCTGGCACCACTTTGGAACAACATACGTTAGCTTAACTGCAGAAATGTTTTTGTAACTTGCACTTTCTGGAATTCAGTAGGCAAAGGGTAAAACTACATTGTAAGCAATAGGATTTCTAACCTTAACTGGTGTTTAGGCTTTGTCAGATTGGGTGCACCAGAGATAAAATACAGCTTGTATATAAAAGTTTATAGCTCAGTTGTTCTCAGTGAACAGAGCCCTTGCAGTCCAACTCTAATTTTACTTGTGATCTACTGTTCTTTTGTATTTTTCCCTAGAGTTTGTTTTGGTGTCACTCAGGAGTAGGCACTGTTCTGTATCTTTCTCCTCACAAAAGCAAATGAAGTTGGTGGCTTTTGCTGAGTGTCCTCATAAAATCATACCTGAACTTAGCAGTCATTGAGTTAGTTCTGGAGATACCTGCTGCTAATTTGATACTTGGACGTTTATTTATCACAATGGCTATTACAATGTTGTGATCAGGTTCATCTAGGTAATCTTAAAAGGACTTAGTGCATCTATCGAGTCATGAAAAACGGGTGCAGCTCCAAGTCAGTATGGCCGATGTTTTCATCCACCTTGCTGATAATTTACTTGTCAATAAATTACAAAAATTTGTAAAGAACCATTTTCAGTCACAGTTTTATCGTGTGTCTTAATTAGATCCCTTTCCAGGTATTGGCAACATGCATAGCAAACACCATTGTGCTGAGTAACACTCCCAGATTTCTCAAGCTGTAGCTCCTCTATTGCTAAGCCCCATGTTATAAGAGAGTAACTTGAGGTTTGTCAGCTTTCTGGTGACTAGTTTGAAAGTCTTTAAGTAGAGATGTGTTTGCTTCTTGATCTGTGATGAAATAGGGTTATTTTACCATCCAGTTAACTGATTGTGTTTCAGTAAGCATTTTTTGACCTTGACAAACCCATCAGCTGGCGGTGAGGGTTCATTGTGAGTTGGCTGTGTCACTGTACAGTAAACATGAGCCTGCTGAAGTGATCTTTTCATGTTTTTCCTATGCAGCCACAGTGATGGAGGTTAGGTAGGAAAGAAAGCGAAGGGGGATTGTTCTAATTTCTCCCAGGATAGTCCCCTGTTAATATATTCTCATGGAAATTCTCGAATAATTTTTCTGTCTTATAGCTTCTGTTTGAAACTTGTCCATAAAAAGGAAACACTGCCATCTTACCTAAGGATCTAATGTTCCGTAATGTTCTCCTTTGGTTGTTAATAATATTGCAAGTGCACCAATGTTTACCTGCAATTGTTGGACTAAAAAGGAAGGAGTAAGGAGGATTAACAAGATGGCTCCTAGCAGTGGTATAAAGGTTTACTTCATGACTGTAGTAGCTGCTGACTTTCATGCATAGTATATTCGGGACAGTTACACTGAAAAGGAATCCTTGTAAAAATATGTCCCAAAATGAAGGAAGTATGAGGGATAAGCAGTCTTTCTATTGGTAGTTTAATCTGCAGGTCCAGATAACCCTGGAGTCTTCAAACTGAGCGCAACAATGGAAAGCTGTCAGACCAAAAGTCTGTTAGACCTCATAAGGTGTTTCTGGTCACTAATCAGTAGGAAATGCCTAGTGAGAAGTAAAAGTATAGGGAAATGTAGAGTTACATGCTTTAAAATGCACTCCAGCCTGCCTTTGTCAACAGAGGAGATGGCTGGTTCATTTATAACAATAAATCTCGAAAGGCTTGGGCTACTTCAGAAAGGGTAATATCTGCCAGTGCCCATTTGAGCTGGGTAATAAGCTGGCTGTCACATTAAAGTCAGTCCTTTCAAAACAATGGAAAAGAAAACATGGGATTTCTTTGATAAGGAATAAAAGGGTAGAAATATAACTAGTATATGTAAGTGTGGCTTAGGAGAAAATGATCTTGGCAGACACACCAAATTTCATTACTGGCATAGGCAAGAAACTTCAGCACATTAATTGTGTAGATGGAACAGACTTGGGTGAGGTGCTTCATACTACACACACCAAGTCTCCCTTACTTTCAGTATCACATGTTAAATGGCTTAAAAGCTGGTGGACAGACAGTTGTGAAGAAGTACATAACATTGCAGAAATAACCAAGCAATTGGATTGTTCAAAGAAATGGAACCGTAGTTGTGGCCCAACACTTTCATCATGGTCTAGAAGTCACCGTAGAGTCATTCCTGTTTTTATTTGTGGCTGTGACAAAGTTGCTGGAGTAAATACACACAAGTGATGAGGAAAAGACAATAATGCAGAAACATCACACAGACTGGATTACTTTGTAAATCGAACCACTTAAATAAGTTATGTCTTAATCTGTCCAAGTGCAAAATTATGTGTATAGGATTAATGAATGCAAATCATGTACCTAGATGATATTCCTGAATCCTAGAAAGCAGAAACTTCAGAAAAGATTAAAGGAACGCAATCACAAGACACCTCAAAAAGAGCCTCATGTACACATGGGACAAAAAGGGCTGGTGCTGTTTGGGGATGCTCACAGTGGAGTAGGCAGTAGAAATAAGGTGAGTTTGTATCTGCTGGGTCCTGTTTTTTAAATAGACTAAAAACTGGAGAGGCCACCAAGAATTACAAAATAATTTGGGTGCTTAAAAAGCCTTTAGCTGTTTAATACCAACAAGAACAAAAAAGTAGAAGTGACTCATGTAGTGCTTTCCTGGTAATAGGAATTCACTTCAGTCTAGAGAGAGACATGGGTAACAGGAGTTTAAACAAGATAGAGTCGATCAAAAAACAGACTTGACATCCTAAATGATGAATGGTGATCAACCATAAGCAAAACATAACAGACAGGATGGGTCCTCCTCCCCTCAATGCCTTCACTTCCAGATTGGATGGCACTTTCTGGCATTTCTGCCCAAGTTCACAAAGGAGTGAGTGAAATTTGATGGCTTATGACGTAGAGAGATTGATACTAGGCCATCTTTCACAATCCTCCGCTGCCCTTTCACAAGTGGAAGGAGGTAGAGGTATCTAGAAGACTATAGTTTCTTGAAGTCTTGTTTTTTAGTAGACTGATGTTTTCTATCTAAGAATAGTTTTAAATAATTTCTTTTGCTCTGTCAAGACATGCTCAGGCCTAGTTGCTGTTAATAGACAATAGTTTTCTTGTCCCTTTTGTAGTCTTTGTAGCACTGTTCAGAATTTCTCAAGAATTGTCCAGACATTAATTTGTGTTTGTAAGTTAAATTACTCTAATTATCCAGTACAAACCTGTGGAGACAGTGAATTCTATAGAGTCCTTTAGTGTCCATGCTGGGGTGCTTGCTCTCAGACAGCAATGCCTGTTTCTCCCCTGTCTTTTCATTCTCAGATATTACAGAATTGATATTTCCAAATATTGCCAAGCGTTTAAAAGCAGACTGACACCCTATTTCTGTTTGTTGTTGCTGACTGGTTTAGGAAGGGGTCTTTCTATGGCCACCACAAGCACATATTGCAATCACTAGTCCTTCATTGTCTCCTGGCAACCACTTGGTCCTTCATGAAAAATGTCCCAGGCTAGATGGTCGCAAGGGTTTCCATGCAAGACCAGTGAAGAATGGGCTGCGACCCACAGAAGGAAATGGGCCAGGAATTATTGAATCACAGCCTCTGTGCCTAAAATGGCTCTAAAAGGAAGATTCTTAAACTCCTTGCACTCGGGTCAAAAATCATGGTGAGAAAAGATTTGATGGAACCTCCCAAAGCCACACTGGTTATTGCTGTCTGCTGTGACAGAGGCCTGTGGCCATGCACAAAATCTCAGTGGATGAAGCAGAACTGCTTGAAATTCCCTACAGAAAAGTGAAGACAGGCCAAGCCATCTGGAATTCACAGGATGTTTTATCCATGGTATGAAGTGTTACATCGTGTTATGGCCAAGGAACCAAGATCTTGGAATTATGCAAAATCACAGCATAGGAGAGGTGCAGTCAGAGCAGAAGGACATGAGGTGCTCCAAGCTGTGAGCGATGTCATGAGGAGTCAGGGCTTGGCATTCATGCTGGACAGAGGCATGAGAGGCCTGCGTGATTAATCTTTCTGGTGGGTAGGAGATCCCAAGAGTATAAAACTGGCCAGGTCTCGATCAGGGTGTGTGTTCCATAGGCAGCAAGTGGCAAGTGCTTTATAACCTTGCATTTCTTTCCAAAGGCACCGTTCATAGAATCACAGAATGGTTTGGGTTGGAAGAGCCCTTAAAGACGGTCGAGATGCAACTCCCTGCCATGGGCAGGGAACCTTTCACTACACCAGGTTTGTCATTATTGGTGGCAGGCTGCTCAGAAATAGAGGCTTCCCTGTTCTCCAGCCTTCTCTGTTATCTGCCTCATTGAAGACAGAACTCCAGGACAGTCACCTGCCGTGTCCCCTGGCTTCAGCAACTCCCAGTCCTGGGCTTGCTGCAAGATCTGCTCCCACCAGGCAGCATCCTCAGCACAGAGCTCGAGCACGAGGCTGCTGTGGCTTGGTGTGCTGCCCATCACCGTCCCCTGGGAGCCTGTGACCCATCCATCTGCACTTTTCCAATTACTGCTGGTGTTCAGGATGCTCCCTGGGAGAGCTGAAGAAAGAACTGGCTTGGTGTTGGCAGGAAGCTTCATGTAGTTTCCAAGGCTTGGAAAGGGGCCCAGGCTGTCACAGCGCCTGTGTTTTGGGTAGCATCTGGCCTGATGTCTGTCAGAACAAATGGCTGGCCACTGAGACAGGCATGTTACAGCCAACATTACACATGCAGACAAAGCCACCAACTTGCTTCAGCCTATGATGCTTGAAGACAAAAGTGCCACACACACTTGTCTCCAATTCTAGGGTGAATTTAGACAACCAGAGTTGGGTGCTCACTGAACTGTCTGTGCATACAGGCAGCCACAATACTTGGGAGCCAAAGGCTTGAGGACAAAGCAAGATGAATGAAGCTTTAAGAAATACTTCCTTTTTTGATGAGAAAACTAGTAGCAACGAATGAAGTATTGAAACAAAGATTGACCTTTACAATTGTGTGTTAGTACACAAAATTCTTTTGAAGAAATTGCCATTAAAAATGTTCATTAAATAAAGCAAAAGTCTTTCAAAGAAGGTTTTCATGGCATTATAAAACATAATTTTCCCAAGCCTCAACATGGACATTCCTGGGATCTGTGTAATACTGAAAAATAAGGTATTGGAGGAATATCTGTGAAACAAGTATGGCAACATTCATTTGGAGAAATTTTTCATGATAAGGCTGGGATATTGGATAGCAAAGGAGTGGGAAATACACAAACTGAACAGTGAAACATTATCTGAGAAACTTATTTGTTGATTGGGGTCCAAAAAATGTATTTGAATTTCAACTTTCTAATGGTTCCTACTTATAAAAAAAGAGTTTTTAAAAAATGTGTTCAGATATACCAGGCTGACAACCAACTGACGTGCTTTTTATTCCAATATTACACGTATCTCAGAGAAACGTGTCCAATGTAAAGAATCCCATGGTCATTGGGACGCAGAAAAGGGATGCAAGGCTCTTGTGTTTGGTCTGTCTGTGCTGTGCTACACAGGATAGTTGTAGAGAAAGATCAGAAGAGGGTCCAGATATTCAGTCTTTTCTCTTTCAGTTACACAAAGTCAATAGGTTGGAACTAACCTAATAGGTTTAAATCAGCGAAAATGTAAGGCTAATATGAAATCTCTACAGCTGCAAGTATCTCAGATAACCTCTCTACTTAAAAATACCAGCAATGTGCAGCATAGTGTCACTTACTTTGAAGCTGACGTTTTGCATTGTACATGTTTTCAGTTGCTCGTAAAACTTTGCCAGCTTTCACAAGTCTGAAATTTTCCCTAAGGGGTGTTGGCCTCAAACTGAATTTTTTTGGAAGATTCCAGACACAGTTTTTTCAGCTGCCTCAGATCAAAATGCAGATTATTTACACTTGTAGAGAAAAGAAAAAGAAGAAGAAAGAGCAAAAGAAAAGAAGAAAAGGAAAGAAAAAGAAGAAAGAGGAAAAGAAGAAAGGAAAGAAAGAGCAAAAGAAAAGAAAGGAAAAAAAGAAAGAAAAATAAGAGAAAGGAAAAGAAGGGGAAAGAAAAAGATGAAAGAGGAAAAGAAAAAAGGAAAGAAAAAGAAGAAAGAAAGAAAAAAGGAAAGGAAGACAAGGGAAAGGAAAGGAAAGGAAAGGAAAGGAAAGGAAAGGAAAGGAAAGGAAAGGAAAGGAAAGGAAAGGAAAGGAAAGGAAAGAGGGTTTTGTTTTTTGGTTTTTTTTTTTTTTAAATTGAAAAGCTAAATAAAAAAAAGTTGAAACAGATCTTACATTTAAACGGGAGGGTGGTTGAGCAGGAGTCCCTTGCATCCTGTGGAGAACTGGTAAGTTATTTGTCTGCATTAAAATCTCTGAAATGCCTTAGTTTACAAATATTCAGTAGACTTCTTAATACTTGTTTGTTAAAGGAAGGCTTTCACAGGCAATTTTATTTCTAGTCCATCCTGATTAAGTGCTGTGCAAGCTTAAAGGAATTTTTAATTAGGTAGGACGGTTAATTATTTATTCTACAATTTCAAATAACATCTCTTAGTTTGAACTCTCATTGGTTGCGGGGCGGGGGGGGGAGATGACAACAACTTTAAAAAATCCATTATTTACTCTAAAATTCTGTAAGCTCACATTTCATTTACCTTATTTGCCTGTGAATCAAAGACATGGCCTAGAGTCGTTGGTGAGTACATGTAACAAAGGTAAAAGGACTGGTAAATGTTCAACCTGATACATTGCTGGAAGTCAGCACTGATGGATCCTGAAAAAGAAAGGGTTGAGAAGATTCAAAGTGTTAAGAGTTCCTTTTCTCTTCTTGGCTGATAGAGTTGTAGATGGCCCTGAGGGTTATTTGCTCCATGACTGTATAAGCATTGTATTTTGAAATAGGACTATGCCAGCCCCTCCCTGTTTCTCTAGTAAATTAACAGGAGAGCAGGACATTACAAACCAAACCATTACATTGAGGGACTAACCTTCTTTTTGGGGAGACTTTAATGGGAAAAGACTGATTTCTAGTGTTTGTCAGTTCAAAGCTGTGTTATTTGTTCTCTTTCCAGCAAAACGCTTCTGTAGCTGCATTAACTGTGCTCCCCTTAAATGAATGGGAGCTGGTGATCTGCTTCTACCTGGAGCAGCTTTCACCTATCCATGAAGTGGCCAGGTTGCTCTGGAACGTAGCCAGAGTCCACTTTCCTCTGATGTTACATGCCAAAACAGACACCTTCCCATAAGGCTCAAAATGCTTGCAAAGACAAATGTCAGGTTTCAACTGCAAAAATAAATTCTCAGCATGAGCACAGATTGGTAGAACAGCAACAGTGCGAAGTAGCAAGGAATTTAAAGGAGGAATTAAGCTTTCAAAAAAATGGAAGTAATTTAAGATCCCAGTTTGTAAAACGCTTAGAGCACAAGCTCACCTTGAAATGCAGAATGGTCCCAGCACTGTTAGCAGGACAGTTTGTGTGCCTGAAGCACACAAGTCCAGGGTTTGCAGGGCTGTACCAGTGTTTGCTGTGTTTAGCGCGTGCGAACAATGAGGCAAGGAGCCAAAACCATATGGAGAATATGTGAATGCTTATGATTGCTGTGGAAGGACTAATTACACCCCCATACCTCTTTTTGGTGTGAAATATGGCTCCATGTTAGATTTTTAAAGGATTAAGTGGTATACAATTACTGCCAAAGCAATAAATGGGAGAAAATTTAAAGAAATAAAAATACTTGTTGCTAAATTTTTTTATCAACAGCATTTTGGCTGTAGCCAAGAAGAAGTACAAAAAATTACTCTATTTCTGTATGCTCATTGCTAGTCACCAAGGTAAAAAAAAGCTGCTTTAATGAAAACTTGTGAAAGCTGCGACTTAATTCTGTTGTGTGGTAGTTAGGATGATGTTGCAAATGAAATATTTTGAGATGCATAATACATTACATAATCAAATAGATGATTAAGCAAAACCAGGAAGAGAAATGAGCTAAGAGAACCTTAAGGCACATTTGCAGGAGAAAACACTTTTCAGGTCTTCATTGAACACCGAATACACTGAAATAACTAAACATAGAAGGATGTTATGTTTGGCAGTGGAAGGGGCTTTCTAAATAACATAATGAATCCAGTCTAGTAAGTTGTATTTCTTTACAAATACCCACATAGAGGCAAAAAAAGGAGAGCTGGTGCCCTGATTCATTTGAATCCTTAGGATTGTGCAACATGAGACTTAATTAAGTGAATCTTGATTTCTTTTTCCCAACTGAACTATTCAAAAAATTATATTAGGCTTTTGAAAGAAACTGAACTGAAAAGTTGTTTTATAAATGTATATCCTGCAATTTCTTTATGAAGCCTTCCTCAACACAAGTATGATGTATATTAACATTAGTTTGACTAAAATATTTCAACACTTTTCATCTGTATTTGACCAGAGTGTTCTAGTTCCTTGTTTTATAAAAGTTTTATAAAAGACATTGAAGAATATGTATTTATTTAAATACTTGAGGCAATTCCTTGAACAAGATGTCTGTTCCTTGGCAACGAAATTCTCTTGCTTATTCGTTCTCTCTTCATTGCATATATAGTGCCCATGTTAGGAGACTTGTTTGGTTGGTTTTTAATCCTTTCAAGGTAAGAAAGGAGAACTTACTTATTTACATTCTTGTATCACTTATACAGTTTCTGACTGTTCCAGCTGCTATGTTATTCACCATATACCACAACCTCTAGAAAAATGTTTATTCTACCTGGGTTTAGTCTGGAAAGGTATGAAACATGCACTTTTACACCACTGGGATGGACTGGAGATGTATGGAACATTTGATGAGCATGTACAAATGTAGCTTTACAGAAACAACAGCAGCTACACGAAGCCAGAGCACATCAGTGATTCTAGCACTGTGTAAGTGAACATCAGCCATGGAGCCAACTGTGCCAAAAGAATTTAGCAATGGAAGCACTGATGGATGAGGAGTGGTATCCACAGGGTCTGGTGATGTCAGTAAAAGGGAACGGGACGCGTTGTGGGTGCACAGGGGCCGTGCCAGGCGGGGAGGGGATGGGAGCCAGCACTCGGTGCTCTGGTGGTGCCGTGGTTAAGGGACGGAAGGCGTTTAAACTTTATAAATGTTTGCCCCAGCCCGGCAGCAAGAGGTGACCCAGAACGGCAGCGGCGGCGCAGCTGGGACTTTACACTGGCAGGAGCACTGATGGGAAACGGGGCCAGGGCAGAAGTTTGAACCTTTCCTGCAGGCAGTCGGGAGGCTCATCCACATGACTCAGCATGGAAAAACAACAGGAACCCTTTCTGCAGCAGTGAGCTAGAAGGCAGCTCTTTTGAAAGTGCTACAAAACGAATGCAATAAAAACATAATTTAAAAATGTCTTTGGATTTCGTATATACTAGGTGTTAACTGAAAGTTCGTTGTTCACCCCTGCAGAACAAAATCTGGTATTTGGCTGGAAGTGGTATTTCCCAAATGCACACTGAAATCTCAGAATAACTACTGACACAGCACTCCAACTCTGTACCACTGCACAAGATATCCACATATTTGTGCTAAAGCAGCACAATGTATTCAGCATGCTACCTTCTCAAATATTGAAGTAATGCATAGTAGAGCCAAAGTGGTTAAAGGAGCAATATCTTTTTGCCTTTATAGGTATGATTACAAATCATATTTTCCTAAATCTTCTTTTGCAAGTATACAGTGCAACAATTTCTTGTTGAGTCTAAGCCTACCCGTCCTTTTGAAAGACTGTCTTTCTTGGTATTTTATAGCTGTTTCTTCAAAGAATGAATCTCCATAAGCATCATGCAGAAGTATAAGATCTATATTTTATCTCTTTTCTTTATCACAGAATTACTCTATTTAGTTTCTGCTCAGCCATTCACTGATCATTTTCTGCTGAGGTAGTGCTATTTATATCCAACACTGTAATATAAGAATGTATGTACTAATGCCTTAGAGAAAACATCAGTATGACTTAAGATGATTACTCTTCCCACATTTTCATGAAACCAGGGCTTTGAAAATCAATGTTGATAAAAACAAAGACTAAACCCAAACCTAGTCATAGTTGTTAACTTGCACTGGATCTGGTGGGTTTCTTAGAGGCCAGAAGTCTTCTGTGAAACATTTACTGCAGCGATACTCTTTGCTCCCAGTAGCAAGGAGGTACCATTGCCCTGGCACTCTCCTCAGACTATGCTCTGACGGATGATGGCACAGGTGCAGTGAGTGACGTGCAGTGCTGGTGCCACCCACGGGGCCCCGGCTCCAGCCACTGCTCCAGAATGTGGTGAGTGTGACACACGTGTGCCCAACCCATTTGAAATGCAAACCCATACCTATGGTCAGGTAGCTAAATCTGACCTACAAAGGGTAAAGAAATAAAATCATCACTCCAAAGCAAATCCTTGGTAAAGTGAGAGAGCTCACGATGATCTGTCACTATTTTCATCCTGGCCAAGAAAATCGAAATAATTTCCAACTTCTGCAACTGTACATGATACTGCTCTCTCTTGTCATTCAACATCTCAGCATCACAGTTCAGTGACTGAGGAGGGGGTGGTAAAGACACATCAGCACACAATGTATTTGCACTTACACTGTTCACATTTGGCTCTCCAGTGCTGCAGAGACGTGTTCCATGTGTTCAGCAGCCTCAGAATCCCATTACTCATCACTCATGTCACCAGTCAAAGCTTTCCAGTAGAGGAAACTTTTAACATTTTGGTGGCAAAAAAAGAACTCTGTATGTGATCTGCCCCCTAGGACCTCACCCTGGTGTGACAGGATATACAGCACAGGGTAGGAAGGGATGAGCCTTGTGAGAGCCTCACCCTGTCTGGAAGAGCCACAACTTTGGCAAGATTATGGCACTGGTGTTCTTTAAACTGAAGATCAAGAGAGGCCCAATCTCCAAAATATCTGAATGCCTAAAAATGTCTAGGGGTGCTTAACCAGTTTCTCAGAAGCGTTCCAGCATGTGTTTCATTAGACCCACGGCTGCAGCGCACTGAGAAAGGACTCTGCACTGAATTTCACCCTGGTGCTGGTGCCATCCAAGCACTCTGCTGTAGCTTATATTCTCTTCTGTGCTCACCCTCACGCTCCCAGACTAGGTAAGGCTTAAGTTTATCCAAGTTCCTAGAATTCAGTTACAGAAATGAGCTGCCAAAGCATGGAAGATGCAGTCCCTGAAATAGACACATTTAAGATTGCAGATTGGTCAAGCACCTGGAGAGTCAGAGAGACCTACACCTGACTCTTGCTTTTAAAATGGAAAAGCACTATACAAAAATTAATGTATTTACTCTCAACACCATGTGAGGTAGTACTTTACAAATGGAAAAAATGAGTACAGGAATGTAGACAGAGTAAGAGAACACAGAATACAATGCAATACCAGGAACAAAATGCAAGCTGTTTCACCAAAGTCCAATTTGACGAATGAAATCGTATTTACCTTTAGAAAGCCCTTGAAGATATTTAATAAAACCAAAACCAAGCTTTGAAAACACACACAGTACTTTGTACCAAAATATGTTAAGTAGAACGACTTGCCAAATAGTCTAGTATATAAAATAGCTCCAACTCTGCATATTAGTACAAATGAAGAAGTGAAAGTGAAAACTAAATGGATTAAAGTATTAGCACCCTACAGTAAGTTTATTACGTTTTATCCTGAGGCATGTGATTGAGAGCAGCTAAGTGGTTTTACATCTTTTTTCCCCACCTGATTCACAATTCCACCACTATTACTCTGCCCTCACCCCAAATCATTCCTTTCTACAGCCTCTTCCAGATATTTCATATTTGCTCAATGTAATTTTGAAGTAGTTTACTCCTACTGTATAAAGAACTCCCAGGTCATCCACACAGATTTCCATGATGACAAAGTTATGTTTCAAATTAATCACATTCTTTCCATAAACCCATACTAAAATAGGCCAAAACCAGTACTGCCAGCTCAGATCCAGTTTACTTGTAGTTTTTCTTTGGGGGTTTAAGAAAACATGTAGTAATATCAGGAATGACAAATTTAAGTCAGTCAACATTGCCGTCCTAATAACAAAGTGTAATACTTTAGAATCCTAAAATCAGAACCACAGAAACAAAAGAATAAAGTTTTTTGTTGTAAACAGATGTCTAAACAAAAAATTGTTGTGCAGAAAAGGTACTAGCCTTCCAAGAAGAGTTTGGTTGCTTGCTTTTAATTCTTGTACTGGTTGAACAATCACTGCAGCCTTTCGTTAATCAGAAAAACTGTATGAATTAATGAAAATAAGCAATATTTTATTTCAATACCAGATTTATGGTTTGTGTGTTACACTGGGCTTGTTTGACTGATATTAAACAGATATGTCTGAAACAAAGTAACATAAATTAGACATGCCATGAGACATGTACAATTAATTTCTACTGTAATGTGGATAATGAAACCCACTTCTATGCCAATTCTTTTACACTTTTAATGGTGATAGTGACTATTATTTTAGTAAGAGGGTAAAATTCAATAAAATGTACGAGGACAGCCATACAACTCAAAGACACTGTTTGCACAGCTTCCAATTCCACTGTGAAAATACACCCCCTCCATAACAGAAATAGGCACTTCATCTTTAAAAATGAAGCACGCTTTTGTTCTTCAGTCATCATCAACAGTTGGCTTGATTGTCACTCCTCTTCTGATCTGACCCCAGCCAATTAAACTGCAAAAAGAAAAGGTTTATATTTTAATAGTAGTCAAAAATATCCTGTATAAGTCAACAGCCTTCTGTCCTTCTTATGCCTTCAATTCTTACATTTTGAACTTTCTACACTTGTCTCCCAGCAAAAACATTCTACAAGAACTAAAACTGCTTAGTGGAAACACAGAATAGAAAAGGGTGAAGGACAGAGGACATTCGTAACCAGCTAAGGGTTCACTCCTGAACAGTAAGCTGAAAACCTGAAAGCATTGTAACTTATATGTTGTACTGGTAGATGGTAAATCTATTCACAGCTTGATCTCTTTCACCTGTGTCTGAAGTGTTGCATTACTTTCAAACAGAAATGAAAATTCAGTAAGATTACAAACAGCTGGAACTCTCAATGCACAGGTAACCTGTGACAGTAACTCAACTCTCAGCTAAGTGCTGCTATTTATATTCAGGAAAATGAAGGCCTTTTTTACAGGCCACTACTGCCTCAGAAAAATATGCTTGTAAAAAAAAAATTCATCATACATTCATTTCCACAGTCAGCAGGCATTTCATATTATTAATAAGACTGTGTTGAAAACCTTTCTAGTTCTGTGAGAAACCACACATGCATCTCAATTTACCTTGCTAAGCAGTACAGCCTGTCCTGGGACACCAGAAAAGGAATTGAAGTTTATTAATTCAGCACTTTCCACTTTTTAGTACCATACCCATAGGTCATAACTTGACCATCTTTGAATTCACTGATGTTTGGAATCACTGGTGTACCCCATTTGCTGTTTAACCTCTCTCTATGCCTCTGTATATTTCCTTATTATTTTATACCTCCTTTCAGTCTTGCTTTATGAACTTTCTTCTGTATTTTCAGTATGCCATTGTCTCAGGCTGCAAGTTCCTTGTCACAGTACCAACTGTATCTTTACTCCGATTAGATTTTATTGTGCTCCTTTTCCCAGTTTGCCTTCTTTCTCTTTTCTCAACTTTCAGTTTCCTTACATTGTCTTTATCTTTTTAATACAGCACAGAAATCAACTTTTCAATAACTATCTTTACAGCAGGCTGCCACTATTTGCCCACCTCATAATCCAGAGACAGATGGGCTTTTGGGCAAAACTTGGTCAAGTTTTTTAACTGGGAAGTAATCTACAGAAGCAACAAAAGACACATTACAATTTGCACAGGCTATCAGTCTATAGCTTAAAAAAAACCAGCAAGCATAATTTCTAATAGTTTCTCTTCCTTCTGCTTTACCTGACTTAATTTGGGTCCTGCCTTTTTTTTTTCCCTCCTGTTCAAGACATGTTATCTTTTGTCTTGTTGGGTTTTTTTTCAGAGAATAATCTCTTCCCTAATTTGTCATCTTGCTCTGAGACAGCAAGCACTGAAATTTCTGTCTACATTTTCTTGTCATCTGAAAAAGAAACATGCATCCATGGATATTTAAAGCTTGGTTCCTTTCCATACAGTACAGACTTCTTGTAAAAATGGCTGTGCTCTCTCATACTAGAGGGGCTGTGCAGAGGCAACAAATCTAAATACTCTTATGTTCTTATCAATCAAGTCTTGTGAAACATGTGACAGGTACAAGATGTGTAATCAGCTAAAGCCAGTCTGGCACTATGATAAAATGAATCACCAACCAATTCTGTTCATCATTTTCAGCCTCCAGATGCTTCTGTGCAGTCAGACATTTTATATTTGTAATTTGAATGGGTCAATCCAGTTGATAACTTTGTTCTTTCCTCTGTGCTTGTAGTACACGAAACAAACATCCCTCCTCTGTTCCCCTGCTGCTACTTCCAGGTTGCACCAGGAATCACATGCAGCTCCACAGGTAAAAAACCACTGAGGTGTGCGTAACGAAAGGTTTTGGCTTAACATTATCAGAATTCCCAACCCCTCTTGCCAAGATCCCCTACTGAACTCAGTTTACAGCTTGGCAGTTTTGGCAACAAACTACAACCTCGGGTGTTTCCTTGTCCATTAACGAATAGGTACCCTCCCAATCATAGTGTTTGTTTAAAAAAAGAGGCTGGCAATGAAATGAAGCATTCCACAACTATGGAGCCTGTGCTAGGAGAATCCAGAAGAATTTTTAAAACAGACATACACTTACCTATTTAGTACAAAATCAGATCCAGGCATTTTTTTGTTAACAATGTAGCAACCAGGTACTCTACCAGCTGTGCACCAACTTACCGCCAGTGTTTCTCGACTCTTCGACTCAGAGCAATTTTTTCTCCCACTTCTGTGCACACAGGGTTAGTTAGCACAATCTTCCCCAAATCAGCCTTTACAGCACTGACTCTCCCTCCAGTAGATAAGGATCCTATGTTTACCATTAGAACTTCATTCTTCGATAATTTTTGCACCTGAAGACAGACAAAAAACTCTGAAACATCAGCTTTGGTACTAACAAACAAATAGCACAGACAGCACCAAATATCTTCTGTTACCTTCCTGCCACAAGAAAAGACATAGCTGAGAAATACTCTTAAATATACACACACAAACTATGGGCAGCAGTGTCAGTAGATAGTTCTATATGCAAAAGGACAAATACATAAAGACGTTGTACATGTAGTTCTGAGGTTCTTGGTATGATGTACTGCTTTGGGATTTCTCTGCATTTTCCATAAACTATACTGATGATTTCACATACTGCATTAAAAACACAAACAGTCAGAGATATTGTAACAAACTGTGTTGCTATACACATTATCTACAAGGATGGTGTATTCTCATTTCCCTTATGCCTACATACAAGAAAAAAAATTAAAAATAATTAATTTAACAGGACAAGAGAGTGCTGAAGCACTTTATTTACTGTTGCATGAAGCAGTTTATAGATTGAAATGCTAACGGGGAAATGATCTTTTAGTTGATTTGTGTAAGACAGATGGTGTTACACAAGTCTGTGCTGTGCCTCAAGTTCAGTTTCTTTTCAACTAGAGTATTTAAAGAATACTTAAACTTCAAAAAGTTCTTCAGTGAAAAAAATCTACAAAAAGTATGTCAGTAGGAAGCAGATCAGTACCACTGTAAAACTAATTATTGCACAAATGAATAGGATGATAGCAAAAGAAAACAACTACCAGCACGTTTAGAAAAATACCTAACATGACACATAAACATTTTATGCTAAACTACTCTGATATTAATTTCTACTCCTCTGAAAAGCATTCTTCTACAGTATTAAACAAGCAGATAAGTTTTGTGACGAGCTTGTATCAACAGGGAGACAAAATTTCTACACATGACCAAACATAGTCATTAATGAAACTCAGCACAGGACACAAAATCAGGAAAAACCAAAGAAGGGGCACAGACCTTTGCAGCTTTCTTGTCTCCTTCAGTGCGCACACCTAGGAGTCGTCTCAGCAAGAAGTAGGAAATTTCTAGCTCTGTAAATATTTCTGGCAGTGCCCCGACTGCACCAAGCACTTGGCCCACCATGCGGTCAGCTCGGCACAAAGTGGGATCAATCTTAGTGCCAACACCTGCAACACAACAAGGGAAGGCACAAGGAGCAACTGAAAGGTAGCTGTCATTTTCATCTGCTAAATATTTGAAGATGACCTAAAAAAACAGAGAATGTCCTGGGAATTCCCTATTACCTGGACAGCACTTTCAGAATGCCAGCAAGACTGTGAGCTCTGTCTAAACAGATGAAGAAATATTCTGCTGTTAAAGCTGGTACAATTAACAGTGCAAGTTGATCTGCATTGGCCAGTGACATTCAGGAAAATTATTTATTTCTTAAATATCAATTTTTCACACCAACCTGTCTCTCTCTCCATACATGAATTATCTAAAATAGCTCATAGTATATTTTTTAATTACACTGAAATTCGTTGTTGAATAAACTACGTGTTTTCAATAAGTGTGAAGAAATAAATCTTTTCATAATAGAATATTCTTACCTATAAGGCCTCCTGGAGCAGCATATTGTAGATCGTTGTGTTCAGCAAAGAGTGACACAATTTTGGAAAAGATTGGCTTGCACATGAGTTTTCCTTCACTGTCCTTGGACACAATACCAGGCCGCACCTCAATCTCCTGGCCCACCTAATTACAAAAGTGAAAAAGTGATTAACTGGTTATTTCACTGGAACAGAAAGCTGACTAGTCACAGGTAAGACTTACATATCCCAAGATCTACTTTTTATACAAGTCCTTGATTCTGGGCTACTGTGGAACTAGTAGGACTTCTGTTGCACTGTTTGCTGCAAATTGAACAATACTTACAGCAAATGTAACAACTGATTTTCTTTTCAATACAATTTGTAAAACTGCTTTAGCAAAGGATCTTTATCAGCAATAATTCCAACATTTAAATTTCAGTTTAATTTTTAAACACTGTATTTCATTTAGAAATATTTCAGCACTGAGAAAAATTGAGTTAATTCAATCAGTGTAACTAATCAATATCCATACACTGCAAACCAACGAAAGTACAAGCTGTATAAATGTTCAAAGACACAGTTTGCTCTCCAGCCTAGCAGAAAAACTTTTAAAGTTTCCATCTATTGCTGGCAAGCAAGCAAAATAAAAAAAGCAAAGTATACAGAACACTTAAATGGGGAAATGATATCTGTGAAAACCCACAGACACTTCCAAGGTGCTTTTAAAGCTCTTTTGCTCTTTTCTTACCCGCAATAATTCAGCAAGTGAAGTGGTAGGACAGGAAAAAAAAAGCTCCTTCCATTTTTGTAAAGGATTAAATATGTTATCATTATTAGCAAAACTTAGGACTACAATAATACATTTAAAAAATAAACACCAGTGCTTCTTGTTATGGTATTTTAAAACTATAAAGGAAAAATGAAGTACAGACAGAAAGGATAAGCACCATCTGACTGTATTCAAGTTTTTAAAAAAATCAAGTATATAGATACTTTTTGTATTAAGCATGGAAAAACTCTACTCATTGTCACTACAAATTTCCAGTCAAGAAAGAGAAAGGGTTACCTTTAAAACGCCCTTCAGAATACTGCCACCAGCTACACCTCCCTTAAGGTCATCAACTTCACAGCCAGGCTTGTTGACATCAAAAGATCTAATTACTGAAAAGAAGAGACCATAACCAGGTTTATATTTAATATTAGATTTTTAAAGTGTCTTTCTTTAGCAACTTTGACTGCTTCTCTGTTCTTAGGAAAGTATACACATATTTATAAATATTACAGAAACAGAACTATCAATATTTTATTCCCAATTTTTAGGCAGGCAGTTGATTTTATCCTCAAAACTACATTTAACCTGGTCATATATAAAAATGTTTCTTAAGATTTTTTCTGCATAGTAAAAAGTAACTTAAAGATCTGTATCTGAAAAAGAAAGCAATGGTCAACCATTTTACAAAACCCCTTCAATATTCACAAAGTTAATTGTGAATACCAGAACTTTGTTTTAATGTACTCATAGTTGAATACTGTAACCTTGATGTAATGTGGTCAATTTTTATGCATCTATGCAATGTAGGACTCCCTTGGATTATTTGGAAAAAAAGGCAAATGAGTTTATTGTAGGAACTGCATTTCATATTATGCTGGACAAGAACTGAGACTTTGACAATTATAACCAGGCAACAGGAGACTAACACAAAAGATCTAACCAAGCTACTCAAAATATTTCCATGGAAATAACATAATTATCAAATTCATCAGTTCGTCAATATTTTGTTAAAACCAAATTCATAGCAACTAAAGGGATGTTTTTAAGACAGACAAGTTTCTCATCTTTATTGCACTTTAGTGATGCCACATGCACAGAATATACACAAAACCAACAGCAATTAACAGTGAACAAACCATACAGCTCTCAGAAAACAAGAAAGTTTTAAAATAAGAGTGTCCTAAACACTCCTTTTAAACCCATCTCTGTTTAGGGCACTCAGCATGTGCGAGACATGTTCAGAAAATGCGTGGCCACAGAACCCCAGGCCCCAACATTTACCTACCAATGAGCCTTGGTTCAGATGTGAAGTCTCGCAAAGGGACTGGGATTTTCTTCACTATGTACTCACAAACCACCTCAATGTTGTACTTCAGCTGTGCTGAGATTGGAATTATTGGAGCTCCTTCTGCAACTGTACCTACAACAAAATCAAGTTGAACATGAAGCCTTAATAAGAGTACAATATGACCAAGTGTTCCGTCCTTGTTAAAAATTAATTTCATGGCATGTTCTATGCCTATTTCCCAAAGCAATATCAGAGCATTTACTCTTCCCTTCAATATTTTAGCTCAAATCAGCCACATCTACTTTTTGAGGCGTTCTGCAAATGTGCAAGATAATTTTCCACTCTAAGGGAGAATTCACTTCTCAGTATTAGATATATCAGCATTAATTTTACAGTCAGATTTCATTATGACAAACTAAACATCCTGTTAATTTAATGAATTATGTTCTTCAAGTTTTGCAATACAAATATATATTTTAGAAAAATCCTGATTTTACAGAAGAATGCACTTAGTAATCCTGGTTTGTTAGACACCATTAGTTTTAATTGCATCTATATTTCTTGTGATAACTCCAGTTTTCAAACTCCAAATTAACACATCAAGCCACTCTATGATAGAGTTATGAACAGCTTCTGCAAGGCAACAATTAGGAGAAAGAAAGGAGAAAGAAAGGAGAAAGAAAGGAGAAAGAAAGGAGAAAGAAAGGAGAAAGAAAGGAGAAAGAAAGGAGAAAGAAAGGAGAAAGAAAGGAGAAAGAAAGGAGAAAGAAAGGAGAAAGAAAGGAGAAAGAAAGGAGAAAGAAAGGAGAAAGAAAGGAGAAAGAAAGGAGAAAGAAAGGAGAAAGAAAGGAGAAAGAAAGGAGAAAGAAAGGAGAAAGAAAGGAGAAAGAAAGGAGAAAGAAAGGAGAAAGAAAGGAGAAAGAAAGGAGAAAGAAAGGAGAAAGAAAGGAGAAAGAAAGGAGAAAGAAAGGAGAAAGAAAGGAGAAAGAAAGGAGAAAGAAAGGAGAAAGAAAGGAGAAAGAAAGGAGAAAGAAAGGAGAAAGAAAGGAGAAAGAAAGGAGAAAGAAAGGAGAAAGAAAGGAGAAAGAAAGGAGAAAGAAAGGAGAAAGAAAGGAGAAAGAAAGGAGAAAGAAAGGAGAAAGAAAGGAGAAAGAAAGGAGAAAGAAAGGAGAAAGAAAGGAGAAAGAAAGGAGAAAGAAAGGAGAAAGAAAGGAGAAAGAAAGGAGAAAGAAAGGAGAAAGAAAGGAGAAAGAAAGGAGAAAGAAAGGAGAAAGAAAGGAGAAAGAAAGGAGAAAGAAAGGAGAAAGAAAGGAGAAAGAAAGGAGAAAGAAAGGAGAAAGAAAGGAGAAAGAAAGGAGAAAGAAAGGAGAAAGAAAGGAGAAAGAAAGGAAAAAGAAAGGAAAAAGAAAGGAGAAAGAAAGGAAAAAGAAAGGAAAAAGAAAGGAAAAAGAAAGGAAAAAGAAAGGAAAAAGAAAGGAAAAAGAAAGGAAAAAGAAAGGAAAAAGAAAGGCTGCTTCTGCTGGTGACAATCTCGCCCTGCAGCTTGTCACACACCCCACCTACTGCAGATAAAGAGGGAAAACAGGGGAAGCTCCTGGGAAAGATGAAACTCAAAGCAGTATAAAGGTGAGCAGAACTTTACAGAGTAGGACAACACTGCCCAAACTGGATTTACACAGATCAAAGGGCAATCTTTTGTCATTAGATTAAAAAAAATCAATATATTTATACCTACAAGGTATTCCTAACAAATACAGCTTCCTTCTCTCCTGCACTGCAGTAAAATCACAGTGAGGTCTCTACCTAAGAAGCAATCCAGGAAGAAATCACAAATCCACTGAAAGCTACTCCATAAGAGCCACTGCTGTTAGTTTTACACGTGGAGCTCTGCCCCAGGGTTATAACACCATTGTACGCAAGCAGCCTGAGACAGGCAAGAAGCTCAACTCCCAGGGTCTCATTTTCACATGAACAGACCATGTCCACCAGCATTGTCTGAGAGAAGCTTTTCTATGAACACAGAGAAAACCACTGTGTCCATGTCTCAATACTGAATTTCCACCACTGGCTGGATTTCTGCTCTTGAAAACTTACCTTGTACAAATGCAAGGATCTGTTCATACTGTTCTTTAGCCTGGCTCTCCTTCACCAAGTCAATCTTATTCTGTAGAATCAAAATGTGCTTCAGTTTCATGATTTCTATAGCAGCTAGATGTTCTGAGGTCTGAGGTTGAGGGCATGACTCATTACCAGCTGAAAGAAGAGAAGTGACTGGACTATAAAAACTATAAAGACAGACAAAATTCCTACAGTTAGGGCACCTACTTCCCATCTACTATCATTATGTAAAATAAAGACAGTTGTCTCTCAGTAAGCTACACATGAAGTCAATAACCACCTCTTCTCCCTGCTGGCTGTAGCCTCCCCACAATGCAGGACAGATGAGAAGTTCCCCCATTCCATCTGCTCCCAGTAGGAACACCCACCTAAAATATCCAAAGATACCGACACCTAACTTGATTTACTCCACCCTTTAGCTCTTCAGATATCTCAGTGTTGACTGTAGCAGAACAGACAAATCACCTTGCAAGAAATACCTTAAAATTTTCTTATCAGTAAAGTCATAAAATACCAAGATTCCCAAACTCTATTATACTATAATTCTATCAAGTATGTGAACAGGGCTGCTCTCAGTATGGTTTAGAGTTCAGCCATCTAAGAAGCCAGCTTTGGCTGATGTGCCATTATGGTGGTTAATCATGCCTGAAGTTTGGTCTATCACACTTTCTAGAGATAAACAGGCAGAAGAGATGACAGCTCATCATCTATCTCAGACATTAAATTACAATGTCTGATACTGTTTTTTTCTTTTGTTGACATACCCTATCAAGGTAAGATAATTGCTATGTATCACTACAGAACACTAGAATGTTCTACAGACATAGAAAAATCAGTTTTACTCACTTTCTGTTGTTGCAAATCAGAACAAAAGTTGTCTGGATTAAATTAAATCTCCTGTACTTAAATTTAGCCTGTATTTATCTGGGTTTACTGTTTGTGAACTCTAGTGTATGGCAGAGACTACATGGATATTGAAAGGAAACTGAACCTTCAGAGAAACTCAAAATGTACTTGAAGCTAATCTGTTTCCATAAAGTGGTAAAAATTTTACAGCACTATACTACTACAAGGTATCACATCACCTATCGTCTATCAACGGGGCCAGCTACCAGACTAGTGAGTACAGACAACTGTGTTTAAAAGGATTCAACCTGTCAGAGTACATTGCCAGTGTAGCAGCACTTTATTTCCTTTAACACATCTCAAAAGCCTTCACTTGTTTGAATTGCTCACCACATCCCAGGAGATTTTAAAGCCCACATAAAGTTGCTCCTTGACACTACAAAGTGGAGCTGTGTTTTTGGGTAGCAATCATTACCTATCAACAGCAAAGCTGCATCCATTACTGCTGCACCGTTCAACATGGTAGCCATCAAAATATCGTGGCCAGGACAATCCACAAAAGAGACATGCCTGTTGTAGGAGAAGGGGAAAGAGAAATCCAAAAGCCCATTATCAGCAATTCCTCTGACTGATTTATGTCAGTGATTAGGCAGACACAGAAGTCAAAAGTATCCTCAAAATAGACAGATGTTGAAAAGCAGTATTATGAAAGTATTTTCAAAGAAGTTCTAAAAGAACACAAACTGAACAGCTACTGAATACTTTTTCTGAGCTTTAAGATTCAATACCACATATCAACATTAAGTTCCTCTTTAATATTTCACCAATCTACTTGTAAATTAGATTAGAGTTAAATGTAGCAGAATAAAAATCTGAAATCAAACCAACCCACCACCACAAACTCAAACCCCAACACAGCACATGGGGTTTCTCTTATCTCTTTTAAAAGGCATCTCCTGTTCTCCAATTTTAGGAATTCATGCATCTTTAACTACATGGTTATAACTGCATTTCTAAGATTTGTCTACAGAGATGATGTTACACTTCCAACCTTATGATTTTATTGTGCAGACCAAGATAGTTGATTCACTGCATTCTTTCCTCAACCTATCCAGAGAAGAATCCTTGTTTCTAGCGGCAGGTCACCAAATAGCAAGGGACTAATTTGCTGCTTTGCTGATGATGTTAGAAATCTACTACAAGCAAATAACTGGTAGGATAAAGGATGCAAAGCTTTTAACCACTTGTTTCACAAGGTTGCCTGCCTGTCACACTCCAACAGAAGTTAATCTTAGTACAAGTGCTCTGCTGGGAATCTGAGGAAAGGAAAGATGTGGTCACAGCCCCACACGGATTTTATCATAATCACAAACTAACAATCTTGTACCACAGTCTTCATGACTACTCTTGCTTGAGCAATCACTGTGCAGACCCAAGTAATGACTGTTGTGGTTACCAAGCTTCCATGAAGACCATGCTATATTTTATCAGAAATCAAGTAAATAAAGAACATTTGGCCTCCAGTGAGAGACCTAATCTCATATTAAGCACCAGGCTCTCATATATTCATTTTAAAAACTTTGAAAACTCTGTCTTTAGGAAGAAAAAGTTTAACTAAGGTCATCCTCCCAAAAGGAATTTTAGAGATGCGTTTGTGAGGTCCACATTAGTTCTCAATCTGGCTGGTTTAAAATGTACTTAAATTAATAACAGAAATATTTCACTTCGAAGTCCTGCAAGTAGCTGAGGAGAGCAGCCCCAGGTGTGCTGTATCACGGCGTGCTGGTCACACCACTGAGTTCACGACAGTCTGGACAATGCCTTAGCTCAGGGGTGCCCCAGCTGAGAATGTGCAGTCTGCCAGAACCCATTCAGCTCACTGCTCCATCCTGTTTTCATACAAACACAATTTTTTCCAGTAGTTCAAAGCAGTTACCTGACTAGTTTAAAGTTCCCTTTGGTGCCAGGAATATCTGTAGGGAACTCATCTGGGGTGCTACTTCCACAGGATCGGTAACACTCTGGTCGAGAGCAGCTTGGGTCATCCAGCTTGTAAATCTGTGATTTTTTAAAAATTGAAAAAAGGTTTAATTCCTCAAGGGTTAGTTACCTGCAAGCTTATATTCCCCCCTGAAATATATTAGCAGCATAGCTGGTACGTTTACAGTAATGACTCACCTTTGCATTAGCATAACCCAGCTTGATTGTGATATTTCTTTCCAGTTCATTTTTAAATCTGACAGTGTGAACTCCAGATATAGCTTTGACTACTGTCGACTTTCCATGGGCTACATGACCAATTGTACCTGTGTTTTAAAAGGAAATGTTGGTCAGTAAACCACTGCTTAATTTTGTGCAATGTTCTACTACAATCAGCACACAATTACCCCAAACTCTCCCCAGCCAGTAAGTCCAGAACTCCCAGCAGAAGTGCATACAAATATGGGATTTGTAATAATTTTAATTAAACAAACAAGTTCCAAAACTGAGCTCCCAATGGACAGATCTTTGCACTTTAATGAAACTCATTTCAATGCTTAACTTCAAGGTAAAACAAACTTTGCTTTAGCAACTATCTCCTGTGCCATTCAACTGTGTTCCTGAAGTAAAATTGGTGCTTTTCAGGTCAAAAGGTCTGGACAAATCCCCGAACTACCATGTAATTATTTCTGTACGAATTTCTTGAAAGTGTTACCACACAGGCACCATCTGCTACTGCAGCAGCACCAACAAGAGCCACCTTAAGGCACCCCTTTTTTTTTTTTTAAGTTTGTTTTTACCTATATTAATTGTTGCTTGTCTGCTGATGACTTCTGGTGAAAGAGGCGTCAACTTGGTAACATCCTGTATAAGGGAGATTTTAGAATTTATTCATCTTGTATGTATATAAATGTTTAGAAAGTTAAAAATTTAGAAACTTGAAAATTAACCAATAGTTCTATACTGCAAACTCCAGTTATATTATATGCATTCCAGTCTTTTAAGTGTGTGAAATATGGCCAAAAGTGAACCAAGTCCTGCTTGTGAATCAGTACAGGCTACAATTCAAAACCCCAACTGTAAATCAGTGTTGGCTGTAAGGTGTTAAAAATGGGAGTAAACAAAACAAAAAACCTCAAAAGAAGCTTCTAACAAAATCCCCCAAACCCTTACCAACACCCAAACCTAAATTACACATAACAGGCATATTCATTTTCAACAGGCTACATGATGAACAGTACTAATATTTTAAAAACAAAGCTTTGTCAATGAACAGGTGTTTAATTGGTGTAAGGTTCCATTACAGCCAATATATAATTACAACCAACACTTCTGAGTCAGTAGGTCCAGAGGTTTCATTCACACCATGGATTTTTATTCTTTTTAATGGCTTTTTTCCCCCCTTAGATACTGTTATTGCTGCTTTAGGTACCAGACAAAAATTCTGCTGTCTTAAGTAGTCTGTTGTGTGAACTTATTGACAGCCACTGGCAAAATAAAGAACTGACAAATACACTCTATATAGATAAAGAAACAACTCTGAAAGAGTGCTTTAGGTTTTTTAAAGCTATTTGTCCAAATAATGGACAAGTGTTGAAATCCACTGAAATGTTCTCCTGTACAGCTAATTTCCACCCTGCATTAAATTAAAAAGTAAATTACAAGGTGGATGAGCCACTCAGTTCAAGTAAAGATCCATGATGCCAAAAGAGTCTTTGGGGCAGGACAAGATATAAACGTTTTGCTGAGATACAAATAACACACACGTTAAATCACACGATGTTTATACTGTTACACAAAGGTTCTGTGCAAAATGATCAAACACGTCTGTGTGAAGACGTCAGTTCACTCCTTCTATTCTCAACTATGACATCAATAAAATGTTCATATTCAATACAAAACAAGTTTTGAACACTTAAGACACACAATCAAATTTGTATTTCTTGTATATCAAACTTAAAATGACTTCCCAGCGATGGGAACGTGCCCTGCAGATGGCACCACGTGGCCGGGCGAGCAGAACTTCACCGTGATGCAATTCCTGCCGCCAGGAGAATTCTTCCTGGCGCACACAATTATGCACGCATGGAGCTTTTTCTCCAAGACCGGTCTAAGGCTATTGCTCAGCAAGAAGCTCCACTCAGCCGTAAGCACTCACGGGCTGACAGAACAGGCCTTAAACGTAATTCCTGCTGACGTTCCAGTTAGTCCCTGCCTGTGGCCTTCCCGACTGGGAAATGCCACAGTCAACAATGAAAGGAGGTAAAGAAAAGCGATCTGAAGTAAGTGATGTGCTCGCCGTAACACAAAGGGAATTCCTGCGCTCAAACCCGGGGAACATCGAACATTATTCCTGTAAAGACAAATGAGCTGTTCCAGTTTGAACACCGGGGATGCAGCAGCAGGATTGGACTAGTTTGAAATATACATCATATATACACTTATACTAGCACGTAAGTATAATATGTAAGGCATCCCAGGCGAGACATTTGACAGGCAAGACCACCGCAGAAGGAAACCACTGCAGCTGGCTGCAGTGGTAGTTACAGTGGTGGGTAGAACTGGTATTTCTCGGTAGTTGTTAATAGTCAAGAAAATTTTCTTGACAAACCAACCAAGACAGGGCTGGTAGGCAACCCTTCGAGCTTGCTGGAGAAACACAGCACCAATTCATGGTTCTGCTTTGGAAAGGGAAGAGTCTTTAATATCACAGAACAGGGGAAAACTGCACCCACCAGTGAGCCATAGAAACTTCAGCCGCACCGGCGGGACGCGGACCCGCCAAGCCTCGCACTCACCGGCAGGAAAAGCGCCTCGCCCGGGCGCCCCAC
>VZTJ01003039.1:1571819-1688170 GCA_013397795.1 Orthonyx spaldingii
CCCTCCGCCGCCCCCGGCTGCATGGTACCCGGAGCCAGGGCCCCTCTCCGCCGCTCCAGCGGGAGGAGCCGCGTCCTCAGCGCCGCCGCTGCCGAGAGGTGGGTGAAGGATCCTCCGGGCCCTCCCGCCGCCGCCGACCGCCCCGGCGAGGGCGGCCCGGGCGCCCTCCTGGCCCTCAGGGACCCTCCTGCCCGGGCTGGGGGCGGCGGGCCGGGTGCCCGCGGGCGGGGAGCAGGCGGGCTGGAGCGGGGATCGAGCACGGCCGCACCCAAATCCTGGCGGGTCCGGGGCGGCCGCAGCCCCGCGGGCTCCTCGGGCTCCTGGGGCCGCACGTCGCGGACCACGGGCCTGCCGGCCCCGCTCCCCGGGGAGCTCCGGCCTGCGAGCTCCGCTCACAGCGGAGCGGGGCCGAGCGTGCGGGCAGACAGGCTGAAGTAGGTCATCTGAGTTCCTGCCCCGAAAATGGCCATGTCGCCCCCATCGTAGCTGATCGCGGAAAAGTATCCGTGATCTGAACTAGAGCTGGCCAGGGTTAGTACTAGAGCTTTTATCTGTTTGGTGAATACTGAAATGTGACTTAAAAATTTAAAGTTCTTGCCTTTTTATTGTTTGGGGTTTGGGTTTTTTTCCTCCCGTTTAGAAGAGGAATAAGAGAATCATAAAGCTATTACTGGATAAAAGGACAGAACTACTGAAGTCTGGCTTCCTGTGGACTTGTTCTATATACTTGCCCCTAGGATAACCCAGCTCTCGCACCACTGTTGCCTCAGTTCACATTCAGATCCCCTGAGCGTACTACCATGCACCAACATACTTCCTGTGTTTTCCTTTCCTACACCTGGCAAACGTGTTTAATTTCTACCACATGTCCTATAAACTTTCCCACTGACATTCATCTCCTTTCACTTTCCTTAATTATACCCTGTGGCTGGTTTGGATCTACACGTGTTGATTTGCCTTTCAGCAAGCAGAGCACAGCAGACAACTGTTGTGTTCACAGTGGAGACATCAGACCTTTTCATTCATCTAGCTGCCAGTTTGGGGGATATGTGTAGAAATTAAATATGTTCGAGATTTCTGTGTTTCTGACAAGTGAGTTTGACATTTGGCAGTGAGGTCAAAACCTGTGTGTCTTGAACAAAGGGCACAATTAATGTCATTTGCTCAGAAGGTGCTAGGGGTATTTACTAAGTTAACAATAAAGATACAGATAACAAAAAGACAGATGTAGGGGGTAGTTTAGCAACCCTAATTTAGATTAAAAATATATTTACTAATATAGTTTAAATAGTACTTATAGCTCATTCCCTTCTTATTATGCTAAAGATTTGTGATAAGTCAAAAAAGATAGGATTAGATTTTTTGTTACTAACAGATACTTAACTTGCTACTGTATAAAATACAGTATAGTTTTCTTAATAAATATCTTCACAGTGAGAGAATCATGCTTTATTCATGCCTTTTTCTTATATTTGAAAAGATTAATCATTCTATAAGCCACAAAAAAAAAAAAAAAAAATGTGGATTGTTGTCATGCAGGATAGAGCAGTCCTGTCCATCTTGAGAGCAGTGGCAAATCTGTAGTTTTCAACACTCACCATTTAACTTTCAGGTACTAGTAATACAAGTGTTTCCAGTTAAAGGCAATTCTCATTTATGTGGATGTATGAACTATTTTATACAGGGCACCTGTTCTAGTATCAGTAAATGTGATTGGAAGAGCATTGAGCTGAGCTTGCCCTGTGTTTGCGAGTAGGTTTTTCTGTACAGGAGTTGTGGTGCAATGACCTTTCAGACAGATGGTTCCAGCTGTCTTAGTGTCTGTGAAGTGCAGGTACAGGTTCTGGCACGCTCAGAGTGAAGAATAACCATACTGAGCTGAAGCACAATCCGTGCTGAGTTTTAGTGAGTTTGGTTATAACTGATTCTGATTCTTCTGGCACAGACATAGTGGCCTCGAGAGCACTGATACAAAGTGCCACTGTTGCTGCCAACTGCTTCAGCTTACTCAACATGGGCAGAGATTGTCAGGGGAGCTGTCCTGGTCAGCTGTGTGCTCCTAAGGAATGGAGTGTGGGTGCTTTCAGGAGTAGCCAAGTTTTAATTTCTGGAGTTGTGGCAGTCTGGTTCCTCTGACTGGCAGTGATTGGTAAGCTCCTAACTTCTCCCTTCTCAAATAAACCAGTGCTTTTGTAATTCTCAAGATGGATTGGGTGAAGTCTTAAACGAGAACATACCAAGATAAATTGTTTCCCAAATTTAGTGTATTGATTGTAAAGTATTTTAGGTAAAACACATGGAAACTGGATGTATTTCTTTGCTCCCTACGTTTGCAACTGTAGCACCGGAAAGTTTTGATATCCACTGGTTATTGGTCTGTCCTACATCCCATCACTCCTTCTGTTGCTGCTAGTGGGGAATATGATGAAAAATGCTGGACAAAGTTTAATGCTTTTGGTGTCAAATCATGTAATCAAGGGTTTAATTTGGGGGATAAATTATTTATACTGTGTATGTTATAGTTGCATTCTTACTTAATACAGTACACTGCATTAAAAGACCCAGCCTTCAGCCATTTGTGCAGTTGTCAGTGTTTGCTAGTGTGTTCAAATACTTGTTGTATTGTATTTTCATACGTGTGTATAACATTTGATTATGAAGAAATGCCCTATTCCTGCAGAAAAGTGTGTTAACAAAACTAGGGTCAAAGAATTCTGCTCTAGGTAGCCTTTGCTGTGCACCTCACCGAATAAAGCATGCATAATGGCTTTAAAATTTACATTTAAATGCATGCATTTGGTGGATGGAAGACATTATTGCATTTCAAGCTCTATTTTAGTACTTTGTGTAACCAAAGCATGGTTCTGTGTGTCTGGTGAAATATCTTTATGGTGTAACTCATAGATAGTAGTGTTTTATGGTGTGAAAATTTGTTGTTCAGCTGTGTTCACATAGGTGATTTCATAGAATATCTATGGGATAGGTAGAATGAACAAGTACTCCATAATCAGTGAACAAAAGAAACTTGCTGGTTCTGTCTCATCATCCCAAGTGAGTTACTAAGGAACAACAGTAAAGAAAAGCAGAAATTTTCCTTTGAGTTGGTGTGATAGACGTGGTCTGTTATCAGTACTTTCCTAGAACAATGCATTTCTGTCCCTAGAAAGTGCACACAATCTTATGTATGACATAAAGACACTTCAAGGGCCCTGTTTCAGGTAGTGCTGCTTTTGGAGAGATTTTAAATCCAGCAGGGCATGAGTCAAAAGCAGGTATTCTATAACTTGCTTCTCAATAGCCAATGCATTTAGACTCCATTTCTTCTGCTTGTGACTAAGAGCCTCAGACACTCTGAGGAAAGAAGGTTCTCCTTGTTTAGCAGGAAAAAGCAGTCTGGAGTAGGGTTTTCAGACTTTTATTACAGCTGCAGAATAAAGATGAGAAATCAGTGTTCCAAGTAAGTGGTTTTACAGTCACAGCACTGTAGACTCTAATGCATTATGTGCTAAAAGAGGACGAAATGTCAGGAACAGCTAATAAGGTTAAATGTATTTCTCTTTTGGCTTTTCAGCAGAGTCTTACTTCCTGTGCTGCATTACCCTGATCAGCTCTAATACGTGCAGAACAATAACAAATGTCAGTGTAGATTGTCCCCAACCTCCCCTTCATTGTTTATACATTGGAATTTTTTTGTTTCCATTTTCCTATAGACCACTGCAGGCTCCGTGTCTTCCTTAGGATTAAGTGTGCTGCTGTGATTTGCATGCATGAAGGAAATCTAACTGAATTTTCCATTTTTATTGAAAATACGAAAAAAAAAAATCGTTATGTATTGTCCTCTGGGAAATAACTGCAGGATTTGAATAGTGCATAGAATTACATCAAAGATTGCAAGTGTGTGTGTGGGAGGAATGGCATAGCTATGCTTTAGAAAAATTACTTCGTTTGAGAGTATTTTGTATTCCTTTTTTTAATGTTTGAACTACCACATTGCTATTTGCTTTTGACGGAGGATGTTAGCTTTGGAAATGAAGATTTTTACCAGTTAAGCATAGTATGCATTTAATTATCTAGTTTCCCAGTTTTTGTACTATTTTAACTCCTTTGTGTGTTTGCACTAATAATACGTTTTTTTGTTTTAAAGAAAAAATTATCTGCTGATAATGTATATGGCTTTATGCCAAAAAAAGGATATTTACTCCTTCTATTTAGTGCAGGAAGACAAGCTGTCCTTTTGCTTTTCACTCAGAATTCTGAAGCTTCTTTAGAGGGTATAAGGAGAAGTCTTACTGGTCTACTTAAACAATCCATTAAATGCCTGTTTAGGAGGAAAAATATTTTGATGTTGAAAACTGTAGATTTAGTAAAAGTAGTAGCAGCAGGAATGTGAAAAGAGGGATTAAGTGACTAAAATAGCCACATTTTTAAAACATTCAGAAGTAATATTTCCAAGTTTTGACCACTTTGTTACCCTTGTGGAGATTTGTGGCTGGCTAAGAGTTTTAAATATTTTTATGGAATAGCTAGTTGTAGGGAGATGTAAAAATTGGAACCCTAAAAGGTGTTCCCTAGGCACAGGTGGGTTTTATTTCTCAGTATTTCAGTGATTCCTGCCTTGTTAGATTTAAAATGTGAGGAATTGTAACATATACATGATTTTTTTTTTGCATGTATATTTGTCTTATTACTATATAATCAGAATTAAAAAGGAGGTTACCAAAAAAATCCTCACATCAGTGCAGTGTCTGTGTAAAAGCAACACGATCACAGATTCACAGACTGAGGTTATAATGGACCTCTGAAGGTCATCTGGGCCACCTGCAGGGCCACCTAGAGCCAGTGGCCAGAACTTTCTGGTGCTAGTTTGGTTGGTGTTTTTTTGTTTGGGTTTTGTTTTGTTTGTTTGTAGTTTTGTTTGTTTGGGGATTTTGTTTGTTTTGGTTTTTTGCTTGAGTATGATTTACTTGTTTTGATCCTTAAAAGCAACACTGGAGGTGCATCTGCCATCTCTCTCTGCTTAACTTCACTTGCCAACTTTTCCTTTTTACTTCTTTGAGGGTGGTGAAAGAGGCCTTTCTTTTAGGGCCGTCCTGTGTACAGGTTAATTTCTCTCCTTTTATTTGCAGAGTACCCATAATGTAATTATTTTTCTCAAGGTAAGGGCAAAGATTCTGCTGTGTATTTGGAGCTTGCTGCTGTAGTTTTTCTGTTTTTCAGGTACACAGTAATGCACATACTGTTTTGAAGAAATCCCTTCAGTGGCGTTGCCTGTGTCATGGGAGATCCCATTATTTTCAGATGAATATATATATGGTTTCATTCACCTGGGGAATGCTGCTTCATTGTTGACTTTTTCTGCCCCCATACATTGTTGTGTTACTCTGTTCTTGTTCTCACATTTGCAAATTCCAACTGTCCTCTGTCATTTTTAACCCTGATCATGGAACTGATGCTGAGCCAAGTCTTAGCTGGTCTCCTAAAGCACTGGAACTTACACAGTTGTACTGTCTGAGAGTCCTTGTAACCACTGAACCTCTTGGCTGATTTCAGACAGCAGTGAGAGTTCGTTTCAAGTCGCTCTATGTTTTATGAAGATGAGTGGCCCATTTAAAGGCAAGTGATCATTAAATCTCTAGAACAGGAAAGACTGAGGTATGAGCTCAGCTATTATTAAACATCAGAGAACTGGGGATGGGAGCAGAGGAGCTTTAAGTGCTCCGATGAAAGAAGGAAGAAAGCTAATATTGGTGCTTACCTTTTTATTTGATATCAGAAATCTAATTAGAAAGCAAAATCCTGTAATGTCAGGCTTTATGCTTCCTCTTCAGCTGGTTGCTTCTTTTTGAGGTGGTAAGAGTTAGTGAAGTGGTTCTTTCCTCATCTGCTTTTGTGCATGAATTGGCAACAACTAAGAAAAATATCTGATGTAATTTTTCTTTCTGGTAGGCATTTGATGTTGAGGAATAAGAGACTCACAATACGAGATTCCAGAGCAGTTTGCATGTTTCTCTTTGTCCTCGGTGACATTGAGGGGGATGTGCTATCATGGATACTGGTGAGAAAGTGATTGGATTGTCATCCTTGTTCTTTTGCTCCTGCTCTTATTTTCAGGAATTTGAATTTTGTGAGAAGGCCTTAATTGTAATGAACACTCCCAGCATTGACTTTATTGTGCACAGAACCCATCATCAGGCTTCAGCAGTGTGGGAGTGGTGCTAATTCCATGAGGTGTGGCTACAAACACCCACTCACCAGTTTAGCTGTGCACAATCTCCAGTTTGGTTTTCCAGGATGTGTGCTGGGGAGTGAAAGAGAGGAGATGATGATCCGTTGATGGACTCTAGTAAAATCCATTGCTGTTACAATGGCAGCAGCCAGAACACGGTGCTTGAGGAGGTGGGGGTAAGTGGTCACTGCTGTCTGAGGCTGTGAAACATGGGCCACCCTGGAGTCACTTCTGGTCCCTATACTTGTGTGAAGTTTTATGACCTCGAGAATCTGCAGGTTTCTCTTATGCTTTGTATTATTTAGCTTTTCATGTGGGTTACCAGTACCAAAACATTATCAGCTTTATTTGTTATAGGAAATTCAGAGTTAAATGCAACAAATATCTGAGGAAAAGTTGCAGTATAATTTAAGGTGGGTTGAAGTGGAACAAAAGTAGCTGAGCCAATTCTAATAGTAAATTAATGCCTTATAGGGAAGTTGTTGCTCTTTCTCTCTCTTCCTGCTCAAGTACGTGTCCTGCCCTCTGCATCACGTTGGTTCTTGTGCCAAACCCCACAGTGTCAAGTCAGAAAGATTTCTAGTATTGGGGTTTTGTGTGTGCTGGGGAGTGGGGGTGGTCATGTTTGTGTCATGTGTCTTTTTCACGTCTGTCCCTCCCTGCTCCAAGTTCATTTTTTAGTCAGTTGAATTTTTGAGTTTTTTATGAGTTGAATTGTCTTTCTGGAGAAGTGCAATGACCCCAGAAATGGCTCAAGGTAGGCAGCAGGAGCTCAGGTCCGGGAATGAGACAGGAGAATGGAGTGTGCTGTTGTCCTTTGATGAATTGTTAATTGGTTCAGGCTGCCTTGTGCAACTTCACCCTACCTAAACCCAGGGAAGCTGAGCAACATTTTGAGAAATTACTGGATTTTGAATAGGTTTTTATTTTGATTATTGAATATTTATCTTCCTTGACTTTGACAGGGTAGGATTCTGCTACTATTAGATTTCTTTTTGGTTTATTTGCAGTTTAATTATAGCTTGCATGTAAGTAACACTATATCTGTAAATGCTTAATGAGCAATTAAGCTTCACTAAGCCCGCTATACAGAATATTATTTTTTGTGACCTATTCTTGTCAGTGCTTCTTACTGCTTTAGTATTTGGCACTTCATAAATCTCATAACCTAATATTAATCACTATAGTAATAAACAGGGGGGAGAACATGATGGGACTGTGTTTTTGCAGGAGATGTGAAGCACACAATCTCAAATAGTATCTCTGAAAATGTTCATTTTCCTACAAATGACTTTTGAGTAAATTGACATAGATTTTAAAACATGAATTTTTTTTTTTTTTAGATCATACCATGTACAGATCTACTGAAGCTTGTTTCTGAAGTTAAGGAAGTTTGGCTTCCTTTTTGAAACCTTTGATATTCAAGAGTGGGTGTTTTATTGCTCCCCTGAGAGAAGTTCTTTAGAAAGACTGACGGGGGTGGGGTGGGGAGAGGAAAAAAGCCATGACAACCTTTTTTAGTTCATTATATGACCATGAATTAACTTGGAGTAAGGAATCATTTTGGCAGTATCGCATAGTTATTTTTGTTCATTACCCTGTCTTTAAAATGAGAATATTTGGTTGGGGGGAGAAATATTTCAAGTTTGTGTTTTAAGTTTCCTAAGTTGATTTTTCAGCTGGAGAGAAAACAAAAAGAGTGGTGAAGACTATGAAGTCCTAATCAAAGCAATCTCAGTTCAGATTTATCTGGTCAGGAAGGGCTTGTAATATGTTATTAGAAATTACAATTTATTTTTATTTTTATTTATTTTTCTTTCTTCCCCCCAGGTGATTCATGGCAGGGGACGTGGAAGGGTTTAGCTCCTCCATCCATGACACCAGTGTCTCTGCAGGATTCAGAGCACTGTATGAGGAGGGATTGCTTCTTGATGTCACACTTGTCATTGAAGACCACCAATTTCAGGCCCATAAAGCACTGCTTGCCACCCAGAGTGATTACTTCAGGATTATGTTCACAGCTGACATGCGAGAACGAGATCAGGACAAAATCCATTTGAAAGGTCTGACAGCTACAGGCTTCAGCCATGTCCTCCAATTCATGTACTATGGAACTATTGAACTGAGTATGAACACTGTTCATGAAATCCTTCAGGCTGCCATGTATGTCCAGCTTATAGAGGTGGTAAAGTTCTGCTGCTCTTTTCTCTTAGCTAAAATCTGCTTAGAAAACTGTGCGGAGATTATGAGACTTCTGGACGATTTTGGTGTAAACATCGAAGGAGTCAGGGAAAAATTGGATTCCTTTCTTCTAGAGAATTTTGTGCCACTCATGTCCAGACCTGACTTCCTTTCATACCTGAGCTTTGAGAAGCTCATGTCTTACTTGGATAATGATCATCTGAGCAGGTTTCCAGAGATAGAACTGTATGAAGCTGTTCAGGCCTGGCTGCGCCATGATAGAAGACGCTGGAGGCATACGGACACCATCATTCAGAACATCAGGTTTTGTTTGATGACACCATCCAGTGTTTTTGAGAAGGTTGGTGCATTTGAAAAGCAGTAGGCAGGATTCATCCTTTAGCTAGGGCAGCATGCCATTAAATAGGAAAGATTCCTGAGGCTATGAGAAGGAGCAAGATGATAGCATTTATTTTTCTAATAAAGAAAACCATAGAAGGCAAACATCTAAAAGTATTGTCTTTGGTTATTAGACAATAATACCTACAGTGGCTGGAGAACAGGTATGTTTGCAGTACATGTTTATACCTGACTTGATATGGAAAAGGCATTTTGAAATAAGGTCACTTGTTTCTAGTTTGATTTCAAACATTCTTCACTGTTTTCCACAAGTTGCTTCTTGCTTTCCAGAGGCTTTAGACCTGCACGTAATATGTAGGGTGTATGTTATGATAATTGTTATCAATAGAATCAGAAATAGTGACTGTAGAGCTTACATGGCTTAAGTACAGGGGAGGGTTATTTACAAATGAAAAGTAGCATCTGCTCTTAAATCTGCAGTGTTTTTGTTGTATCTTCAGTGCTTGTGCTGTTACACAGCAGTTAAAATTAAGCCCTGATCCTGCTAAGTTACACATGCAGTTGGTTGTACACAAGACATCATACAATCAAAAATTATTGATGGTATCAAATGTAATGGTTTGCTTTAAGTATCAGAGGACTCTTTGTAACAGGTGATCTTATAGTTCAACTGTTCATTGTATGTAGTAAGAGTGAAAAGAGAACTTGCTTTTTTTACTGTTGAAGAACAGACAAAAAATTGTTTTCTAGTTCTTGAGAATCTGAATATTTGTTAACAGTAGAGGATTGTAATACTTTGTAAGCAGTTCTCTTACAGGCCAGTAACAGTGTTCAGGTTAGGAATTACTTGATCTGTGCTGTTTTAACAATGTTAATGATAAGATACAACTTCAACTTCTGTATTTTTCATGTCTCGGCAAATTAATAGGAGTTCAGACCCCATGTTTTTGTTGTGCTTCTTGCAAGTTAATCTCCCATGTATTTTTACTTTAGTATCTAGTGAATATACAGACAAGGTTGTAGTGGTTTTAAGGGCCACTGGATCATCCAAGCAGTAATTCTTATACTTATTTGTATTTCATATTGTAAGAGCTATTAATTACTTCAGACTAGTGAATTTTTATATTTTGGATTTTTTTTCTGTGTGTGTGAACTGAGTATAAGAAGCAATAATACATAAAATATATTTATGATGCTATATTAGACTATAGACATAAACAAAATAGATACCCAAACATATTTTAGGACACTAATGTAGTGTTTATATTGAGTTAAAACATTTTTAACTTGTAAGAGCTGAACTCTGCAGGGTACTGTGTACTGCCTTGTTTTAAATAGCACTTTTACCATATTATTACATCATTTAAGCCCTTCAGTAATAAAACTTAGAGAATTCACAACATTTTTTTTGAGGTTAATCTAATAGAGCAGGATTTGTGTGAGTGTGCTCCAGCTTTATGAGTTTTGGGGATACGAGCGCAAGCATCAAGCTATCTGCGGTTAAATTTCTGTAAGTGCAAGTGAAAGTGTTTGTTGGTCTTCAGCATTATATTTGGGTATAACTTCTGGAGTTGGTTTTGATATCATTGATATAAATCCTGCTTGCAGTGCTCCTCATGTTTTATCTTGACAGCTACTACGTGGCCCAATAGGTACAACTTCAGGAGAGAAGTTGTTTTCAGCATCCCAGATTATAGATATACCCACATGGAAAAGCTTTATCTCTGAATACCCTTTCTGTTAATTGTATGTGGGAGCAGAGAGAAGCCAGTGCAGATTATGGAGTGGGACAACTCAGCAGAGGGAAGCAGAGCTAATTATGTCATTTGTTACTGCAGCTAGGAATGCATGTGTGTTCTAGCCAGGCTAGAGAGTATTAAGTTATCCAGCATGACAAGTGACGAAGGACAACTGCAGTTGGAGCCAGCATCAGAATATAGAACACTTTATTTTTTTAAATAAAAAAGCATGTCTGTTCACTGTTCTGGCAGTAACCCGGGGAGAGCCTCTTTCTTCTCTATGTAGAATCGGGAAACAGTGGTAAAACTGCCTTTTTTTGGAGATCCACAAACAGAATCCACCCTTTTCCTGAAGCCAGCACATACTAAATGCCTGCATGAATGTACCAAATACAGTCTGAAGTTGACTCTTCCAGTTCAGCAAACTCTGTATTTGCTATACACTGGCTGGCTTGTCATATGTACTTTTATGTAATCTTTCTAATACACATTTCTCAGATGCCTGTCACTGTAGTATATAAATAACTTACATAACTTTGCGAGTCATGGTAAGGATACTTTTGGCCTCTTAAGCCACTCTGTTCCTTACATCATGTTTTTGGAGAGGTGTACAATTTAAAAATGAAATGAGTGACTCCAGATTAGTACCTGGAGGCTGATGTGCATGTAGAGTGCACAAGTGAAGGTACAGCCTGTTTGCATCCTGCAGACTGTCCTGAAAGAACGGCTTGTGAAGTGTGAGTAGACACTCCTCTTCTTCCTCAGCCCTTAAAGTACATGCAGAGGTATGAAGGAAAATGGAAAGATAAATCAAGTAAGGATTTAGGGAATCGTTACAAAGTAAAGGCAAAGTGTTTGGGGAAAAGCACAAGTTTCACTACCCACGTTGTGCTTTCCTTTTTTATCAAACATATCCATGGCTCTGTAAGTCTTGAGGAAGTTTGGAGATAGGACTGCTTTTCACTTGGATCATTGAGTTAATCTCCATGTTACTGGAGGGAACCATGTCATGATTCCCCTGAAATAGACTTTAAGCTCCATTTAGTTTCTGTGTCCTACTCAGATTGAAATGTTATTTCAAAACCTCTGTCCTTAAAATCCAGGGGTTTTTTATGTCCAGTCTGTAAGGTTTGTTATAACTAGCCCATGCTGATTTATAAATTGCCAGCTCAAATAAAAACTTTACTAATCACTAGGTTCATCAGCTTCTGCTGTAGAGGTAGCACATTATCTTTGAGTATGTGCTGTCCTGTGCATAGCAAATAGTAATTTTTGTGAAAATGTCATTGTAACTTTATATTACTGTGACTTTACCTTTCATAAATGTGTTGAATTTCTTTTTTTTCTCATTTACTTCCATGTCTAGTAGTACATATGTATCTACTTTTACAACTTTGTTTGCTGAAGCTTAGAATAAGAAGTGTGGGTAAGGTTAGGGAGCCTCTCGTCATAAATAGGTGTTGCACTTAATATTTTTCGATGTTAATGGTATTGTTGATTTAAATAGATTTGCTAGCAGTATTTATCATGTGCTAAGATTCTTAATTGTGGCATATAGATTGTTGACTCCACTCTGATTTGAGAGATTAGATTGAGTTAGACTCCAGCTTGACTTTGACAATTTCTCTTTCCAGTTTCTTAAAAGGAACAGCCAAGTAATCAATTTGAGGGCACAGAGCTTGCTGTGCCCTTCTATGGTTAGACTGAAAACACTTAAGTGATTTGTAACATTTGCAAAATAGCCCTTCAAAGCCCTTCACTGGTACTGACCAGTTTTCATACTGGCGTATAATTGTGATTAGAATATGGCCAGAGATAAGTAGATGTGAAAATAATAAGGATCCTTGTTAGTAAAGTTGATGGATCTTTGGTTTTGATTTGGGTTAATCTCTAGTAAAATAAGTTTGGTTCTTTTTTTTTCAAGTAAGAGTAAGAACTTGTTCTGTAGGAGTGTGATACAGATGCCATCATTGCTCATTGGAACAGTGGAGCATTGCTGCTGTACTCCTGGTAGCTGAGTTTGAGTTGCATCACACATTCAGCATTGGCAGTCTTAGAAAACTTAAGCACAATAAGTAAGAATCTTTAAAATAGTTCTCTGTTTACGTGACTAGAGATGATAAAGTGACATTCTGAGCCATGGAGATTTTCCTGTGCTTTTGTTTTTGTTTATCTTTGGGGGTTTTTTACCAGTTCTACAGAAGGAAACAAGTTAATATCCACCCCATATAATAACATATTAAAATTTAGTTACCAGGTGCACAAATAGTAGCTGTTTAGTTTGGGCAGTTCAAAAGAAACCTTTCTTTCTGATTTTGAAAGCTTTTTCTTATAAACCTTAGTAACAAAAGACAAATAGAGGAGTAGCTGTATATGGTTGTATGAGGAAAATTTTTTTTAAAAAAGCTATATGCTGCAGTCAGTCGTGTTACAGAACATTTACCTTGCATTTCATTGCTCTTCCTGCAGCTTGTTAATTAGTGTAATTGTTTTGGGGGAGGGGGAGAGTTGATGAACGTAATATGGGACATAGCTGGTCTTTTGTGGGGATCATTTTTCAAATTAGAAATTAATGGCTTAATTTTTTGTTTTGCTTCTTCATATAAATGGAAGATTCTGAGACTTCCATAGCTGCTACAACTAGAAAAGCAAGCATTGCAATACAGCAGAAAAATAGGCAATGATCAATAACTGCATTAATTTAGAAAGCCAGCAGTTTTTATGGAGTGTTTCACTGATTTAAAATGAAGAAGAGAAAATACATTAAAGCTCAAATTTACTGTGACTGGAGGGATGGTGGTGATTTTTGTATTGACTGCCTAGGGGGTGAGTAGAGGGGTGGATGTTTTTAATTATTTTTACATCTTTTATTATGGAATGACACATTTGATTTTGTTTGTGCTGTTCCCAGTCTGTGTAGCTGAAAGTCTGACTGTGAACCACTGTAACTGGTAGTTGATACATTGAGATAATTCTCTCTTTCCATCTCTGGAGATCTTGAGGAAACTCTTACTTTAGGGCTGTGTCCCAGCATAACCTCTTTAAGAAGGTTTTCTCCAGAAAATTAATTGGAAAGAATGTAAAGAATGTAAAAAAAATCACATGAGCAAAGCTTTAGCACTTGGATTAAATTCCTTTTTTTACAGTAAGACTGGGGTTGATAAGGAAGTCCAATTTAAACTGCCTTTGAGACCCTTCAGCAAGATAACAGAACAATTGAAAGAAAAACTTGGAAAATGCTTTGAAGCATTTATATATTTTTATCAATTCAGGGTTGATGACATACTCTTTAGGAATGCACATTTGTTTTACTTCAGGGTTCGTGATGATTAATGTACATTTCCATCTGTTTTGCAGAAATCCGTGTGTTCTGCTTGAGTGTTGGTAATTATGGACACTGAATTCCTTCCAGAGCTTCTCCATTTGAACTTATCAGGAAAATTGGTCTGTTGATAAGCACTTAGATATTTGCTGATCAACTTCTTGTTGTTACTTACAGGTAGTGGCAGAGCCTACTTTTGAAAGCTGAGGGCTTTCCTTCTGCGTGGTTTGGGTGTCAGATAGAAATTCCCACAAAAGGCCATGGGCTTTCATCTGCTGACACGCACAACTTACAGTTGTTTTAAATACCAAACTACCTAAATTTTAATGCTTTTCTTTTTTGATTTGACACACAAGTAATGAAAATTACTGTAGAATTATTTCAAAGTGTAGGGAGAGGGTTTTCCTTACTACGGGCTGAACAGGGCTTTCAAATAATTGTGGAATATTTCCTAGTGTGTGACTGAAAGTGGGCCAAATGACCTACATCTGCTTTGTTTTCATTTGCATCAAGCAAGGGTGAGCAGTCTATGCTTTCCTGTAGGCAAATCCTAACATTCATCTTGGACCATCCTTTGAGCCTCAGGAGAGGTAGTACTCCTGTATGGCAGAGGTTATGCTGGTGAAAGGTGGATGGCTAAAAACAGGGATATTTTTCCTTGACAGCCAAGTCTAGGAATGCTCCAATTACCTTTTTCTACCAGAACTAAGGTAGTTGATCACTCTTGTTCTGTGGGATTTTTTTCTGCATATTGTAAGAATTGCTAGTGCTTGTGTATTTTCATGGTCAGCTCTTCAAGCTTGTGCTTGTCGAAGTCTCCCCACGAACTTCACTCACAGAGGGGTGTTAATAATTGGGAGTTGCATTTGCTCCTTGATGTCTTTTTCATTTAAGGTAAGAACTTGAGGCTTTGCTTTGACATGAGTGCCTTTGCCAGGATAAGCAGTAGGAAACTGCTAATAGATTGATTCCCTGGACTTGAGGGTCTGTCTCTGGAATTAGAGGTATTCCTTGTTTCCTTTGGCATGCTCTCATGGGATGAGATTTAGGCTATGTGAAGGAGTAGAGTGATGAGGATGTAGGCTTATTTTAATTCCAGTTTCTGGCTGGCATTCCAATTTCCAGATCTAATGACAGAGTTGTAAATGTTGAGGGAGAAAGAAAAACATTTTCCATCTCTGCCAGGCTTTGCTGGTATGCTTCACATTGTAAGCATGTTGATCCTGTTGTCTTCCATAATTATCCAGGAAAACCTGAACTGCATATAGGTGGAACAAAGATAATTTATATTTTTATTTAATTCCAGAGAGGATAGCTCCAGTTTGAGAATATCTGAAATAGTCCTGCTGATGTAGAAGTTGAAAGTTCCTTTTAAAGATAAAGTAGCCCAGCCATTCTTTATTTTAATTTTCTTTTTCATTTTTGTAACCTTTATATGCTACCATTTTTCTGTCCTGTGGTTCCCCCTGCCAGCATATTTTCTGTAATTTATGTTCAGTCTTTTCAGTCAGCCAAGGTATATGGTTTATTCTAACAAATACCGTATGAGCAGATCTTTTTTGTATGATATATTCTTTATTTGTAACAAGAAAATAGAGCTGTTGTTCCCAGAAGAGTTGGGCTTACTGTGGATGTTCTGTAAGTACCATACCTGAGCAAACCTGTTTGCTCCAAAATCACTTGATAAAAACCGTAGAAAGAAGCTGGACATTGATGCAAGAATAATATATGTGATCTGCATGTGACCATGCTCTTTCTTTCAAACAAAGATAAGTTGAACTTGTCAAAATTAAAGTGGAGGAGAGAAAAAGTGTGAATAAAAACATCAAGTCCCTGTCACTCTTGAGGTATACATTGCTTTACAATAGTAGGTTAGTATTCACAGATTTTTTTGAAATCTGGTGTTTAAAACTGTCTCAAAAACTGTGCAAGTTATGTTCAATAATAACAGTTCAAAAGATTTTTTTAAAAATGACTCTTTGACAGCAGAATGTCTTAATTACTGTACAAGGAAGAGATGATTAACAGATGGCTAACAAAATTTTAATAGTACGTGTTTATGGAACAAACAGCTACTTTATTCACAAGTTATAAAGAACATTAATTTCCAAATTGCTTTCCATATATATCAAAATTCATACCATCACCCCTGAGGCATTTGTTCTTTGGGACAGAGAATAGGAGGAGGTGGAGTAAAAGATACCTTCTGGTGTTACCTTGTGGTCACTTGAAATTTCAGAGTGGCCTCAGGTTTTTTTCAGAGCATTGCTTCTTATTTGGAGCTGGTGGGTACTAAAGGCTATCAGACTGTTGGAAAGCAATCCAGTTTTGTGTGAAAAAACCTGGGATTTAGGATCAAATCTGATCCAGGATTTGTGGATTTGGCAACATCCAGCAGGTTTTTATTTGTTTTAGAAGTGTGATTCAGAATGCTGTGTTACACCAGACTGTACAGGAAGAGCAAAGCCTCTGAAGAGATTCCCACGGTGAGCTGAGGACTGCCTCGAGCTAGATTAATTAAAATGTTCAAGACAGGGATGTGTTTTGGAATGGTCTCAGGACCAGCCTCAGGCACTTAAATCGGCTCAAATAGTAGCAAGGGTCCCAGAAAGGAATTCTTATTTTCCCCTGTGCCTACTCCAATAAAACCGAGCAGGGATGGCACTTAGGTTGTAATTCTCACCTGGGAAGTGGAAGGTCAAACCTACCTCTGCAATTTGCCAAAGAAGTGCACAACCAAAGGATTATAGGTTGAGATGTTTCCTTCTTGTGTTAAAGGCGTATGTTAACATGTGGAGACTCACAGAGGGGAAAGCATAAGTGATGAATGGTTGGTGCAAGCACATGTTCTGAAGGAAGGGGGTTGAGTACCTTGCCTTCCCACCCCATGGCAATTAAGTAGCCCTGTGAGCAGAGCCTAGCATTTGGAAGTTCAGGCTTCATTGTGAGAATTCAGAAAAAAACCAGAGTAGTAGACTTTGGTAACCACAGAATGGGTGTGTAGAGTGTCTTTGAAACCCAGGAAAAGAGTGAATTTTTAATTTGGGTGCTTTATGGATTAAGCAGAAGATGAACGGAAGCTTTCTTTGGGAGAAGGAATAATGATTTTTAGACTTGGGGATTTCAGTTGTGCCTAATTCCAGCATATATTCTGCATGTGATTATTCTGCTGAAAATGTTAGTCACTGCTCTTAATCACTAAATTGCCTTCTGGATTTTAGATAACAATACATCAGCTAAACCTTCATGCATAAATGCAATTGCTCTCAAGATTGCCTGAATGAAACAAAGTAAAATAATCTTCTAATGACACATAGTGATTTAGGTTTTCTGGATTGTTTCTCTTGGTCAGAATTTTAATATCTTTTAAATGTATTCATAGGTAAAAACATCAGAGTTTTATCGATACTCCCGGCAGCTGCGACATGAGGTTGACCAAGCCATGAATTACTTTCATAGCGTTCACCAACAGCCTCTGATGGAAATGAAATCGAACAAAATTCGTTCTGCCAAACCCCAGACTGCAGTGTTTAGAGGAATGATAGGACACAGTATGGTAAACAGTAAAATTCTTCTCTTGCACAAACCAAGGGTCTGGTGGGAACTAGAGGGTCCTCAAGTACCTTTACGACCAGACTGCCTTGCCATTGTAAATAACTTCGTGTTCTTATTAGGTGGGGAAGAACTGGGGCCAGATGGTGAGTTTCACGCTTCATCCAAAGTGTTTAGATATGACCCAAGACAGAACACTTGGTTACGAATGGCAGACATGTCTGTGCCACGTTCTGAGTTTGCTGTTGGAGTGATTGGGAGGTATGTTTATGCGGTGGCTGGGAGAACCAGGGATGAAACGTTTTACTCAACTGAGCGGTATGATATCACTGAAAATAAATGGGAATTTGTGGATCCCTATCCAGTCAATAAGTACGGACATGAAGGGACTGTGCTTGGTAACAAGTTGTATATCACTGGTGGAATTACATCATCTTCAACTTCTAAGCAAGTGTGTGTGTTTGATCCCAGTAAAGAAGGGACAGTAGAGCAGCGAACACGAAGAACTCAAGTGGTCACTAACTGTTGGGAGAACAAATGCAAAATGAACTATGCAAGATGCTTCCACAAAATGATTTCTTATAATGGTAAGCTTTATGTCTTTGGTGGTGTCTGTGTGATCCTGAGAGCCTCCTTCGAATCTCAAGGATGTCCATCTACAGAGGTTTATGACCCCGATACTGATCAATGGACTATATTGGCTTCTATGCCAATTGGTAGGAGTGGCCATGGTGTAGCTGTTCTGGACAAACAGATAATGGTTCTTGGAGGCCTTTGTTACAATGGTCATTACAGTGATTCAATTCTCACTTTTGATCCAGAGGAAAACAAATGGAAAGAAGATGAATATCCGAGGATGCCGTGCAAGCTGGATGGCTTACAGGTGTGCAGCCTGCACTTCCCTGAGTATGTTTTGGAGCATGTTAGACGTTGCAGCTAAAACTGAATGAACAACCCAATGAAATACAAAAGAGCTATACTAATTTGTTAAATAAAAGTACAAACCAGTTGAATTCCTGCAGAGACATTTCCTTGTGTATAAGAACAACTGCTAAATGCTCAAGAGAAATAGGATGTACAGGGAATGTACTTACCAAGTTTATTAGAAAAGGTGATAGTTGGTCTGACCTTGTAAAAGCTTTGGGGTTTTTTTGTTTTTGTTTTTGTTTTTTTTTTAACAAATGTAAGTATGAGAAAAAAATATCTTTTTGAGTCTGCTTTTTTTTTTGGTAGCATTTTATGTCCACAGTGTGTTCTCTTTTTTTTTACTGGCCATTATACCACTATGTTTATGAAATAAGTTGAGTTTGACAAAGTATTTGTGAAAAAAAGAGAAGGAAGACGTTTTCATTCTTTATTGAGCATCAAAGTACACCTCATCATCTGTACAAGGGTACAACCAGGCATAAAGTAACAAAACCAAGCCATTTCTGTGTTTTATGTTGTCTTTTAGATGCTTTTCCCACTAACTGCAAAGTACTCTCAAATCTACTAAGTGTTCTTGTTTTCCCATGTTTACTTTGGAGAAGAATTTTAACCCCTTTGCATGACCTTTTCCTGGTTTTGTATAGTTCTACCAGTAAGTCTGCCAAAATACAAATTACACATTTTCTACAAAATGGAAAACAAAGCATTTTTATATTCAAAACACTATTTCTATGCTGCCTTCTATTGTCTGTGTTGTGTTTGTTGGTGAGTAAAAAAATGTATACACACATGTGCATACAATGTAAAAACTGTATATAAATGCATCTTTTTATGTGCAGTTGCAATATTATATTTTAACTAGTGCACAGATTCAGCCATATCTGTTGAATTTAAGGTATTCTTTAATGAGCTAAATAATTCAAAGTTCTTAAGTGAAACCGGAGGCCTCATTTGGTATCAAAGTACTTACCTTTAGTATATACTGATTGATTCAGTAACCTTAAACTCTTTATATTGTTGCTACATAATGAACTGATTATTTGTTACTTCATAAATTATTTTTTAAAAAGTAAACTCATTTTACCTGAGTTCCTTTTTTGCTTCAATGTGCTGCCCAGTTTTCTTTTTTCATTCAAATGGAAAATGTCAATAAGGAAATGCTAAGCACTGCTGCAACCCACAGTTATTTTTGGAACTGGATACTGCATATAGTACAGTTTATTGTCAGTACTTTGCTTATACTCATACTTCAATATGAGTACTTGTATTGGAGTGGTATATTATTATTATTATTATTTAATTATTAACTGTTAAAAACTACTGTGTTTTGAAAATGTGGAGTTAGGTAATTGGTTTGTTAGTATAATTTCTGGTTTTTTATAAAAACCTACACAACTATGGCTACTGACCTTGGAGTGCCTGAATAGAGATGGCTGGTCCAAGAGGGCTTGGTATATTCCATTGTGTTAACCTGCAGGTATAAATGACAGAAGATTGGTAAGAATTATCTGCCAAGACATAAATAATAACAGTAATTGCATTTTGACTATCTTTATGGCTGTGAAATTAGCCACTTCTGGAACCTAAAGGAGAGATCAGGGGAAGCTGAAGTGAAGCTCACACGTAGTTCAGATGCTGAAACATGCAGCTGCATATTTTGTAAAATCTTACGCTGCTCTGTTTCATTTTAAGCAATAGACTTTACTTCATATGCAGCAATGCAAAATCACTTTATTCAGCATCTTCCAGTCAGAATTCACTGTAGAAAAGGAATGTACAGTACTCAGGGAGTTCAAAAGAATGCACTTACAAAGGGACCAAAATCACCCTAAATTTTCCATGTTAAAAATAACATCTACTTGTGTAAATGAAGTTTGAAATAATAGAAGTTAAAACAATGTGTAAAACTTCTCATACTGTGTTCTGGTATCTTTGTAGAAATTATGTTCTGGGTTGAAATGTGACTATTTGGAGCTATACGGAAAGTCAGCAGATTTTTAGGGTTTGTTTATTGTTAGATAGGATTTATTAATTGAGTATTTTCATATGTTTTAAAAGAGAGAATGTTTGCCATCATAGCTATAGTGATAAGTTATTTACACCAGAAGAGACTGGACCAAATAGTGATATTCAGCCTTCTGATGCAGACTAGTTTGCAGCTAAATTTGTTTTTTAATAAGAATTCAGTTTACTGAATTAGAAATCTAATTTACTTTCTTGATATCTTAACTTAAAGCAAATGTGGCTTACACTAAAACCTCAGTTTCACTGTGGCACTTGTGTGTACATCACCCTATGTGGGTTGAGATAAACTGACAGACATAAACTGATAGGTGCTGGCTATGTGCTGACTGTACATAGTTAATGGAATATTGAGGCACAAGAAAAAAAACCCAAGGTGGTTTTAAAAATTTCTTTTTTAATTTTTTATTATTCTCTTTGTCACCAGCTCATTTCTGAATAAGTTAATGGGGCAGCAAAAACTAATCCTGTGTGAGGTGGCTGTCATGGGCACGTTCCATAAAGTACTTCACTTTATGTAGGGCCAGTGCCGGTGTGGGGAGCCCTGGCTCTGGATATCTGCTGTTCAGGAGTCAGATGTTTGAGAGACATGGCCAAGACTTTATTAACAGTAGTGGTAAGGGTAGGGGTTGTCTCAAGTTACATTTTTGAGTCTGCATTTAAGCGCCTTCTGAAGGTCTGTGCGCTCAGCAACTGCCACTGAAGTCATTGGTGAGTGCTGACACTTGAAAAATGAAGAACCAGATCAGTTTTGGTGCTCTGCTTTTAAGCTGATATTTATCTTCAGGTGCCCAGTTCTGAAAGATCTTGTTCAGGATTGTAGTAGTAATTGTTCTGTGAAATTACAATTGAACTGTTGGTTTCAGCTTCCCTGAAGTTGTGCCTCCATAGAGAGGCTGGCTATAACCTTTCCAGCACTAGGGATGGCTGGAATTTGCCTGGGATTAGAATGGTGGGGATATGTGAGAATGTTTTGTCAATTTACGTTTCTACCGTGCTTTTATTGTGCCAGACCTGAAATATAAAAATTAGTTTCTTCTCTCTTTTCTAATGCAATGGAACTTTTGAGGCAGTTACTTTTGTTACTTTATAAATTGGAGGGATTTTTTTTAAATTGAATTTTTTTTATGTTTACTTTTAGTATTTAGTTCCAGATAATTTAGTACCTTAATAGGAGCAAACCTAAGCTGGCTAATGAGAATTGCCTATTACTATCAAATTTTGAGTATTATGGTCAGATTAAGATGGGTTTTAAAAAACATTTAGATGTCTCTCATTTGTCAAGGAAGAGGTAAGTTATGATCTTTGGTTTGGGGAGGTTCTCCTGTTCTTATCCCGTAATGGAATACCAGCAAATCCAATGTCACCAACATATTTAAAATTTAAATACTTGCCTTTTTTAAAAAAGGTGGACATAGTGAGTTACAATCTAGGGGTTTTTTTTCACATCTATAGAAAAAATGTATCAACTTCATTTCTTAATTTAGCAACCAACTTCAGGAGGAAATTTCAAGTGAGACAGTGGACGAAAAGCACAGTGTTCCTGTAAAGGGACCGGATACTGCCAGTTCCCATTTTGCATGCTCCTGTGTCTGTTTTCAGGGGGCAGATTTTTTTTGTAAGTACTTCGTAAGGAAAAAATAGCTCATTTTCTGCCACAGAGTGTTGGTAGTTTCATTGTGGGAGGTATCAGCTGGCAAAAAGACACTTTAGGCATTTTTCCCCCATGAATTCAGCTGGAAGAAGGCAGTCCTTGGTTTTACAGAGGTCCTGCTGTTTCAGAAAGCGCTGCGAGCACGTGGCAGCATATGAGCTACCTGGCAACCTGCTTTTATGTTACTTTCTTTTGAAAAATGTGGCTGCCCTACTTTCTGCAGTATCATAGCAGTCCTGTTAGAACTAGCTTTGAGGGTTTGACTAATATTTCTCTGGTTTCTGACATTTGAAGCTATTTTTTCTTGAAGCCCTCCTGCCTTGGAAACCCAAGTGTTGCATTTCCTCATGCTGGTAATATGGTAACTACTTGTGTCAGGGATGAAGCTTCACTTGACACTCAGGAAACAGAGATAAAATTCAGCAGGTGCAAATTCAAACTGATCTAAAAAACCCCATTGCTTAGCTCATTATGTCCATTCTTTAGCAAAGAGAGGGCAAGCATTGTGGGGAGATGCTAACAGTTCTTTAAAATAAACTTCTAGTTTGTGTCAGCCTGCATATGTCAAAGTGTTTTTAGAAGTAGTTGCATTTGTAGAGGTACTCTGCCTTTCTAATATACTTTTAAAAAAATAGTGAATTGGGCCCCAGATTCTTTTAACACTTCAGATGTGTACTTCACATATGTGAATAGTCCAATACAAAGAAACAAAACTTTAAGGTACTTAAAGGAAAACATAAAAGCGCAAGAGTTACTACACCTGTGCTTAAGAGTTTATAGGGTTGGGGCCATCAGAGAAAACATCCCTCTGTTCTCCTTCTGCTAAGAAAAATATATATAGGTGGTGAAATTACTTGAATAAGCATTTGTCACATGTGGCAGGGTTTACTGAAGGAAAGTGGGAAAGAACATAACTGGAAAACACGTGTCCTCTATTTAAACAGAGCTTGCTGGTGTCCTGTAGCTAACATTCTGAGATTTTCATGTTCCTTAAACAACTTGAAGCTGCTTAAAATAAATACTAATGACTACTTTTGCATCTGTATTCTATTTTTGAAAGTTAGTGAGTAACTTGAAAATTTCCATTTGTGTGGGTAAACTTCATAAAACAGAGTTGTATGTGGCAGGTGGCAGAAAAACTAATTTGTTTTGAGCACAGCTTTCCTGTATGTCCCTCTACTAATTTTTTTTACACCTCTCTACGTTCAATTAATGCTTATGTAATCTTTTTAAAATAGCTTTCAAAAATCAATCTCAAATACATTTGAATTAATATTAAGTTGGTAGCTAGGGGAAAATTATTTCTATTTGCAGATAGTTTTTATTTATGGCTCTGGTAGAAAAATCTTATTGTAAGTCTAGGAAATGCAGTGTTCTGTAAGACTGTAAAGTTAGCTATATTTAGGGGGCTTTTATTACCTCAGTGGGACCCACCTAACTTTTATGTCAGTTCTGGAGCAGGTGAAGGGAAGAGTGAACTATGTTTTTATTTTAAATATTTTTCCCTATATATTGTTATTTTTGTAGATCTTTTTAAAATAAATTATTATATGCTGGAGATTGCAATTCCAATATAATATCCCACAATTCCAGTGTACAATATCATATTGTTTGTATTTAAAAGAATGTATTTGATAAGTTAACAGGAAAAGTTATTTTCAAACTGTACTATGTGTCTAGCTATTGGAAATACTTTTCCTATAGAAACTTAAAATTATATGTATATGACCTCATATATACATTTGGATTAACTGTCTAATGATTACCCTAGGGCTGCTATAAACTTCTCTAAATAATTTTAAGAATTTCCTCTTTTTAATTGTTTTAAAGCATCTTTTCTTTTTTTCTTTTTTTTGGCAGAAAGTAATTTTCCCTTGCTATGGATACAGTATGCTCAGACTTGCGTATGTGCTCTGTTTGGGTTTCAAGCTGAAAAAATGTATAAAATGTGTATAAAGAAAAGTGTAAATAAACTATTTTTAATCTTTAAACACTCTTGTGTAAACTTTGTTATACTCAAAAGTGTAGTGTACCTGGATTACTTTCTCCAGGGCTTCAGAGATGACAGTTAAGCAGCTTTTCAAAACTGTCTTGTTGCAATGTTTATGTAAGATTTTGTTAAAGTTACCCCATCAAGGTGGATGTGCTTATATAAGCAACATCAGGCTCTTCTCTTTAGCTGTATTTTACAGTCTTCCCAGTTTTAATTGCTGTAGTGCATTTGTCTGTTTACTCTGCATTTCAGGCTTGAACGGATGTTTGGAGTTGACTTGGTTGTTACATTTGTCCGCCAGTGCGAAGGCAGGAATTTAAACTGCCAGGACTGAACAGCCAAGGCAGCCTTTGGTGTTGGTCAGCAGCCAGGAGAGGCCGTTCCCTGCGGTCAGGAACATGGAACTGAGGGACCTCAGAGTGCCAGAAGGCCAGGGTCTACTTCTTATCATTTCCTCTGACAGGAACAGGAGACTTCATTTCAGGATTCAGGTGTCTGATCAGCATTCAATACCAGGGAGGGGGAGCAGGGTGGGGGGCAGGTAAAACAGGTTACAGTCTTACTTTCTCAAGCAGTCTGATGAAAGCCTTCCTTGTCAGTCCATTGCCACACTTTTCCTTTCTCTGTCACTATTTTGTCAAGTCTCTCTCAGATCAAAGCCCCTGGTTTAAAAGTCTGCTGTCAAGAATGTTTGAAAATAACTGTGGTACCTTTATTTTTTTTTTCAATATTGAGTTCTAAAATAGCATTTTAATTTTGTTTTAATAATTCAAATTACTTTAAACTTTATTTGCATAAAGTCAACTTCCCCCACTCCCCCTCCTTCTTCTCCTTTTTTAGTAACTTTTCATCCTACGAAATGTAATGTTTAATAGGAGAATGCTGTGGATGAATTAATGGGAGGAAGGGCCCTTTTAATTGTGATATGTCCCCATTTTGGGTTCAAAAGGAGACCAAATGCATTAGACTGATACAGTGGAAGAGAAGACGACAGTCTTCACACTGTAAATGTTACTTTGTTTTTCTGTTCACCTTTTTAATTTCCCTTCTCAGTGAGCCAGATTGAATTTTTGGCAATACCTTTTTCCCCAGTTGTCACAATGCCCAACTTGACTTACTCATTAGCACCTCTGTAATTGATCAGGCATCTCCAACAAAGTTTCCATTGTTTCACTAAGAGCTCTCACATTTTGAATGAATCATACCAAATTCTTCACTTTTTTTTTTTTTAATATGTGGCCTTATTATTTGGCAGTAGTTAGTAATCTGTGTTCACTTGTTTTGTATGATATGAAATTAATGTTATTTTGGCAAAGGGTTTATTTAGTGAATACCTTCCATAATCTTTGCCATAAATTATCCTTGTTGACATGAAATTCTTAATTTCAGTGGATGTTCCCCCTTTGTTGTAGATTGGGGTTTTGGGGTTCTGGTTTTTGTGTTTGGGTTTTTTTGTTTGTTTCTTTCTTTTTTGAATCCATTTGCTTCATAATATGGAAAGGCACAGTGTTGTTTTGGGTGTTGCACAGATTCTGTATCAGTTCTGTACCTTTTGAGTTCATAACATTTGTGGATACGTGATCCCCTACCCAGCCTCGAGCCTGTCAAATCTGCTGCTGGTTCAATGTCATCCTTTAACTGAAGTACCACCTTGTCCAAGGCAGCTTTCTTGGCATGTGCAAAAACTTTGTTCAAGGGAGAGGGTAGGGAATATTTGTAAAAGCAGCTTCAACTTCTCATTTTCATTAACGCTTTCCACTTCTACATTCAGTTCTGTAGTTGTGCTGACAGGTGGTTTAGGCAATGTTTACAGGTAAAAATAAACCTCATCATGGTGTCTGTATAAGCACACAGTGACTGGTCAGTCATCTATCCATTGGAAAGTCATCTATCCATTGGAGTGAATGCTAACATTAAGCATCATATGCTGAGCACCAAACATTCTAGATTGATGGTGTGTGGTACTTAAAGGAACTAAAAAAATACTCTCTTTGCTGTGTCTGATGTCTCTCAAGTGTCTCCTGGTGGTGTCACCCTTGGTAGCATTTCTCCTGTATTACAAATAAATATTGTTCAATAAGTGGTGCTGAATAAAATATCTGTTTTCTAATGAGATAGAAGGCTTTAATAGTTAACCCTTTTATTGCACTATTTAATTTTACCAGACAGATATGTCTGGTTTTGGCTTAAACTGGCAGCCTCCTTTCCCACAGCCATTTCAGTATGTCCTCAGGCATGTTCTAAACACTGGTTTGTTTGGAGTTTGTCATGTGGTTCATCTCACAAGTTTGAGTTACACCATGTAATTATTTTTTCTATGTGAGAATCTTTTCTTTCCTGTGGTGAATTGTGCGTGCTATGGGTCTGTTTATATGTACTTGAGTACTATTGATGAGACTTTCTGACTTTACCATCCTGTCTTTGTCAAAGGAATTACATAATGCCAACTGAAACCAAGTATTTCCTCTGTGTTTAAGTTCTGTCATTTCAGGGTAAAAATTCTAAGGTGATCAGTGTGTTCCTCTTGTGTTTACCTTCCCAGGTCGCAGAAGTCATACAAAATGCATGGGATGGTGCTTCTGGTGTCAATGTAAGGCATGGCCTAAGTGCTTCCCCTTTGTTGATATAGTGATGACCTTTATTTTCACTCCTGGAAAGCAAGGAATTGCCCTGCTATCATCCTCCACCTCTCAGAAAGCTCTCTGGCAAATTTATGCCCAGGAAAGATTCCTAGTTACTTAGGTGTCCTTGGTCAACTGAGGATGTTCCATAAGATCTGCCCTGTGTCACACATGCTCTCACTTCTTCCTCTGGCTCATACAGGCAGTTCTGCAAGGATTTTTTCATCTAACACAGGTGGCAACTTGATACCAAGAACTTAACTTTAACTTACTATAATGAAATCCAAAATACCAAAGTTTCAGAAGAAGACATTTCAGAGGGCAAAAGTTTTTTCTTAAATCTATGTACTTCTTCTCCTAATGATTTGGAGTTCATTTATTGCAATTAGGAAGTTACTAACAATTAGTTTCCTAATCTTTCTCCTGACAGATTATCCAAAGCACTGAAAAACATTGTGTAGTCAGAAGAAAAAAAAAGGTGATGATAATTAACTGAACTGTAGCTTTTAGTTGAAAGACTTTTCATGGTCTTAAAATTGGGAACTGATCCAAATAACCTTCTTGGAAGTGTTTTAGCTGTTTTCTGAAAGAGGTGGATTTTGGGTTAGTGCTCGTCTCTGAAAACAAGGGAAGTGAGACCAACCTCTCCATAAGTTAAATAAACTAAATACCTCAGCCAAGGAAATCTCGGTACAAAATTGTTAATACCTAAAATAAGCGACTGTACTCTGCAGAAGTTATGCTTCTTAAAAAGTGATCAGAGTTTCTCAATTTTAGTTTTGTCCTAGCTTTGCTGTGCAGAGATTTTTATTTTTCCCATGGTAAAAATTAATTACAAGAATATATGTTTTGCTAAACTTGTTAAACCGGTGTAGGAAGCCACGGAGAGATCTGCTCTCAGATCTGCAGCCTTGTTCAAAGCAGGGCAGAACACATTAAAGTGCCTGGAAGGGTTAGCAATTTTCCAGTACTTTAACTTTTGATGATTTATGCATCTGCTATGGATGGAAATCATCCAATATCCTCCAGAGATAATGTCTGGAACCAGACATGCAATTTACCTGCTTCATATTCCCATTTTCTGTAACAATGGATTGATCCCTCAGGCTTTTCAGTTCATGAAATTGCTACTCTTGATGTTCAGCCAAGTTGCTCCTCTTTGTAACACCCAGTTTCTGGGCCTGTATAATACCCTCCATTGTTACATGGAGACAGGAGTAAGAACCTATTTGATCACACTTGAGAAATATGACATTTTTCTCATCTGTACAACAGCCAAAGCAAACTAAGGCATTGGTTTTTTGGTGTGCCAGCACCATATTGTACTAATTTACGAGCCTGAGGAGGCAGTTTCAACTGCTGTGCTGGGTGGAAGCAGTTAAAAGTAAAGACTCTGTCAGGCTGTGCCCCACTACCCTGTGCCCCCTCGGTTCCTACGCCATAAGCTGCAACTGTGCCAGCCACAGCCCTTGTCCAGCAGGAGTGAGGGGTGGACATCAATAGCTCCACATGACCAGAGGTATTTTGTGATAACGTGTTAAACATACAGGGGTCATTAGGGGAAACCGTCTAAACCATTCATTAGTGATTGTGAGAGACCCCTGCAACATGTCCTGGAGGTTCCTAAATGCACTTCAGGATTAAGCTTCTGTAAGGTTGGGTGTTGCTCCTTTGTGGCAAATGCTCCTGGAAAGGAAGCAGAAGTGGAAGGTACCAGATGTGATGGGTTTTAATGGATATGAGGCAAAGGAATGACAAGGTGCAAACCCAGCCTGAACAAATGCCATGGTACCACAGAGCAAGGAACTGCAGAAGGACTTCCTGGCTAATGAGTGCTCTGCCCAGAAACCAGATTATGTCCCAAAAAGAGCATTTTGCTTCCAGAAGGAATGTGTACCTTTAAGTGAAAATTGCTTGGTAGACCTAGAAGCTGTCACATACATGCTTGCCTATTTATGAGGATATGTAAATCAACACATTTATAGGCAAATGAGGTAAAGCTATTCACATCACCTTGCTAAGAAATTAAGGATTGCTCTGAAAATAATTTTTTAAGGTAAAAATTCATGCACAAAATATATAAAGACTGACAACAGATGCAGGACCTTTCACCTTTTAGCCTCAGTTGATTTCCAAAATGTATCCTGTTCATCTGAAATCTGAGGTGCATTTGAATTTTGAAAGGAGTTGGGCTTTGTTGTGATGGGTGCTTAAGGGCAAAAAAAAAGGTGTTTGTGTTCTCACTGCTACTGGTAGCCTGTATCTCTGCTGTACCAGACAATCCACACACCTCTGTTAGTGGTATCAACAATTCATTGGTAGAATGACAGAAGAATTATTCATTGTGGCTGGAAGGAGTAAGTGAACAACATGGAACCAGAGCTACTGGTGGCTGCAGCAAGAAGCCAAGGATCTGAATTAGGGAAGAAACGTTTGGGGTTTTAACCATGGTAATATCAAAAGGGAAAACAGATGCAGTTGGATTACACTGGGTTTGTTGCATTATGTATATCTCTTTTCTACCTGTCCCTTGTCTTAGATGATAGGATCTTTATTTGGAAAGCACGGCGTGTATTTTGGGTGCTGTCAAAATGTGACAAAGCTGGTGAGACAACAGGTGCTGAAATTCAAGTCCTGGTTTACCTCAGATGTGAATGCAGTAAAAACTTTGCTGCAGTTAAAGGTAGGTCAGTGGGAAAGCACAAATATCTCTGCAATGGCATCTGTCCTTAACACTCAATTTGCTGTCTGAATGTGTGACTTCGGACCTCGTGGCTGCCAATAAAGTGCCTCTGACAAATGAAAAACGACCCACCTTACATATGAAAAGAAAAAGCACAAAGTAATTTTCATTCTAAACAAGACAGTATCATTAAATACAAAGATCTGTTCAAGTTCGTTCTGGCTGGGGTTTTTTGGGGTTTTTTTTTTTTGGTTGGTTGGTTGGTTGGTTTTGGTTTTTGGGGGGCTTGGGGGGGTGGTATGGGGGGGTTTTTTTGTTTGTTTTTGTTTTGATGGGGTTTTTTACTTTAGGAAGTGAATAAAGTAGAAAGGATGAAGGAGTATTCTTATGGATATGCAAACTACTCCCCCTTCACAAAGGCACTGTGAAAGGTCGGTCACCATGCACCCCAATAAAAGCCAGTTCAATCAGCTGCTTAACAAATACCTGCTAAAAGTGACAGGAACCTGAGAAATAGCTCGTGTGCTTCGGAGACCCACCCAGCAACGCTGTGTGCCTGACGTGACCCTTCCGACTGTGCTTTGTGTGGGCATTTACAGCACCAGGCTCACAGCACTGGGTGAAGCTGCTTAACAACTGAAGGCTGGATTTACTGGAGCCCTTGTGGTTGTGTATTTTCTGTTAACTACGTATTTTCAATGAACTTGAAGAGAGATCTGCCAAACAGCACTCTTTCCACTTCAAACACAACGCAAACAAAAAGCTCTAAGAGACAGAATACCAGTTTATTTTATAAAGACATCAAGACCCATTTCTAAACAGGCTGGCAAAACTGTAGTGACAAGTCACAGTATTTTAAAAAATCATTAGTTTTAATGAAGAAAGGTGCATGCTAAAACGGTGTTGGGGTTTCTTGTTTGTTTGTTTTAATATACAAGAAGATTCATCATGAAGGAGAACATCAAAATAAATCAGGTTTTCAGAATTATGTTTTCCAATGAATTATGTTTTTCAGTGTGAGCAGGTAACTTCATCGGCATTTGATGGGCAGAGGTTACACGCTTACATTTTAACATTAATGTGCAACAAATCAATTTTTTCTACTATTATAAATCTGTGTCAAAGAACTGTAATTGTATTGTTTGTAAAGGGCTGATCTTATTTTCCTGACCAAAAAATAAACTGTAAACAAGCAGCCTAATACAACATTATGAAAGCTCACACCATAATGGTTAAGGCAGAGGATTAGAGATCAAGTTTCTTAAATTGTATTTCTGCCTGTGCTGACATAGTTTATGCACTGGGGCGACATTTTCAATCGTCTCTGAGCTGAGGCTTTCTAAAGGAAATGTGTCTTTCACAAATATTTAGAAAAGCCAATTACCAAGGAGAGAGAAAAATACTGGCTTGCAAAATCAAACTGAAATTTGCTCGAGGTTCTTACATTAGAAACAGCCAGGAGTCAATCGTGGCAAACCTCTTTATTCTGTGGCCTCAGCAGCAGAAACTTCAGCTCCTCTTTAAGCCTGTCTGACAGTGTTTTGGACTGTGCATAATCCATTATGGCATCTATTATCCTTGTCCCAGGGAAATTTTGCAGAGACAACCTCCTCCAGCATAAGAGAACAATACACCTACATGAAAGCTAATATGTTTGTATTGTTCTTCCCTACAAAAGTTTTCCCATTTATTTTAATCAGTCATATAAATAATTTTAAAGATTAACTTCCACATTAATTAAAAAAAAAATGCACTGAAGATGCCTGAGCTAATAAAATTATTTGGATTTAAAAATTTTTGAAACAACTAACTGTTCTTCAGATATTTATATCTGTGTTACATAATTGTATTAATAATTGCTGTATAGCCACTACATATAAATTGATGTCAAACATACGTATTTGTAACACAGCCACCATTTTATGTTCGGAAAGAATTGGAATTTTCTTTACTGTTCATGTACCAAACTTCAAAAGAGAGTGTATTTGAAATATTCTTATGTCTGCCCCATGCAAAAATTGAGGAACAGTTGATCCTACCCACAGCCTGAGACTTAGTTTTGGTTGAGAGCTAACCGGAGCAGGTGCCATTGTTCACCTCAATGTCACCACTCTTCTTGTGGGCTCACCTGTAATTTTGAGCTTTGGACATTTTCTTCCTCCAGCTCCTTGAGAATTATTAATAAAATGCATCAAGAAATGCAACTGCTTTGCAAACTATCCCATCACTCCCCCTCCTGACAAAACCTCCACAAAATGCTGCAAAATCAGTTTTCCATAAACATTTGCCTCATGCTGGCTGCTTATATTCTGTAAATGTAAACAATTGTGCAAAGCATAGCGAAATGGAGAAAGAGGCCAATTACTGTTCTTCACTCATTGGTCACTTAGGTACATTTTAGGTTTAAGTCTTCCATGCTAAAATCTTTATAACCATAAATCCAAAACCCAAATCCATAATAAAATACCATTGTTGTTTGGCGGTACTGAAGCTCATCTTGTACCATTTGTTCATGGTATTTCTGCCATCCCATTAATTTGCCTGTTAAGGAGCATTGCCCAGTTCTGCAATGCAGTGGTTAAACATCCCCATTGGTCTGGAAAATACTTCTTCCTGCTATAGCTGCTTCTGTCAGGTCTATAAAGAGTCTGCAGTAAAGAAATGTAGGAATTTTAAGAGGGAACAACAAAAATCACAATCACAAAGAAAATTGTACAAGGGTGCATACCTTGTCTGTCTTTCCACAGGACTGTTCCTGATGAGCTGTTTGCTGCCATATTCTTCAGGTGATTCACCTTTTGCATTAAAGTTCCTCTCATAATGTTTTCTAGGACTAACAGGGTGCTATTCTTCATATTCTAAAATCAACATTAGCTGTTTTCAAGAAACTGTTTCTTGAACACCTCCAGGGACGGTGACTCCACCACCTCCCTGGGCAGCCTGTTCCAAGTCCATGTTCTGACAGAAATTTGGCATTCCTCATTTCTGATATTCATCTCCCACTGAGTTACAAGTCAGTCACCGTGGGATGTACACAAGACTCTTCCTTGCTGCAGATGTGAGCAGAAAATCTTGCACCTGTCCAGCTCACTCCAGTGAGGTGGGAGATGCCACAGGGGATGCAGAAACCAAGGAGTGTAAAAATACTGAGAAAAGGGTACTTGTTTGTTGTTTTGTTTTGTTTTAATTTAATGAGATTAGAAAGGCACAGAGCCCTATCCATACACTAGCCCCATTGTGCTGGTTTTGGCTGGGGTAGAGTTAATTCTCTTCACGGTGGCTGGTAAGGGGCTGTGTATTGGATTTGTGCTGAACACAGGGTTGATAATACAGAGATATTTTTGTTATTGCTGAGCAGGGCTAACACAGAGCCAAGGCCTTTTCTGCTTTTCCTACAGCCACGCTGGTGAGGGGGCTGGGAGTGTATGGAAGGCTGGAAAGTGACACAGCTGGGACAGGTGACCCCAAATGTCCAGAGGGATATTCCAGACCATGTGACATCATGATCAATATATATAGTGGAGGGAAGAAGAAGCAAGAGGGGGGACATTTGAAGTGATGGCATTTGTCTTCCCAAGTCATCGATTTGTGTGATGGAGCCCTGCTCTCCTGGAGATGGCTGAACACCTGCCCAACCATGGCAAGCAGTGAATTAATTCCTTGTTTTGCTTTGCTTGTGTGTTTGGCTTTTGCTTTCCCTATTAAACTGTCTTCAGCCCATGAGTTCTCCAGTTTTAACTCTTCTGATTCCCTCCCCAGTCCTGCTGGTGGGGCAGTAGGTGAGCGGCTGTGTGGGGCTTAGTTGCCAGCTGGGCTTAAGCCCAGAGTGGTTTATATACTGACCAGGATGTCACACACAGTGTGGAATATCCCTCTGGTCAGTTGGGGTCACCTGTCCTGGCTGTGTCTCCTCCCACCCTCCCGTGAACCTCCAGCCCCGTCACCAGCGTGGCCATAGGAAAACCAGAAGAGGCCTTGGCTCTGTGTTAGCCCTGCTCAGCAGTAACAAAAACATCTCTGTATTATCAACCAGGTGTTCAGCACAAATCCAAAACACAGACCTTTACCAGCCACTGCGAAGAGAATTAATTACCCCAAGCAAAACCAGCACACCCATCCAAACTATACTGTCAGTGAGACAGAAGAGCAACGAAGCTGCTGAAGGGTCTGGAGCACAAGTGCTGTGAGGAGCAGCTGAGGGAGCTGGGGGTGCTCCGCCTGGAGAAAAGGAGGCTCGGGGGTGACTTTATCCCTCTCTACAGCTCCCTGAAAGGAGGGTGTAGCCAGGTGGGGCTCGGTCTCTTCTCCCAGGCAGCCTGTGACAGGACGAGGGGACACAGTCTTAAGCTGTGCCAGGGAAGGTTTAGGTTGGACGTCGGGAAGAATTTCTTCACAGAAAGGGTGAGTAGACATTGGGGTGGACTGCTGGTGGAGTCACCGTCCCTGTAGGTGTTCAAGCAAGGACTGGACGTGGCACTCAGTGCCATGGTCTAGTTGACGCGGTGGTTTTCGGTCACAGGTTGGACTCGATGACCTCAGAGGTCTTTTCCAACCTAACTGATTCCGCGACCCTGTCACTGATTCTGTGATCTCCGAATAGCCGAATCGTCTTTACAACGGCTGCAAGGTGACACACGGAGCCATGCCGCGGGGCTGAGGACTGGCGTGTAAGCCCTTTCGGCACTCGGTCCCTTCCGTCCCACGGAGCCCTGAGGCGCCACTGCCGCCCTCACACCACGAACCCTGCGCCATCCCCGCGGCCCCAGCGGCGCCGGGCGGGAGTGGGGCGGGGCCTGCGCGCGTGACGTCACGCCGCGGTGACGCCATCGCCCCGCCGCCGCGCGCCCGGCGCCGCCATGTTCAAGGTGAGGAAGGGTCCCCTTGCCTGGGGGCCGCGGGCTGCCCCCGCTCCGCCCCGCTGCGCCCGCGGGCTTCCGCCGCTTACCTCTGCGCAGCCTCTTACTTCTGCTCTCCCTGCAGCTCCTTAATCGCTCCTTTTAGCGCTTCAGAACCGCGTGCCCTCCGTGTTGCATGAGAACAGACACGTTCCTTACTTAAAATCGCTTGTGGGATACGGCCGCGCGCAGCTGCGGTGCCGCAGAGATCGGATTCGTGCGTGCGGATCACATTCCTCCTTTGGCTTCTTGTTTTGGGATTGCTTCCAGCGGCGCGGAGCTGTGGTACCGCAGAGTTTGGGTTCGTGCAGTTGTCGCTTGAAAGCGTCAGCTCGATGTTGAAAAGTCTCCCTTTAGTGCGTGAAGGTTGTCAGTGAAACCTGCGGGCAGCACGGTCCGGGTCTGGCTGTCTCAAAGGTCTTCGATAAGAGCAGCCCCAGATCCCAGCGGGCTAAAAGCAAGCTGTGTGTGCCAGTCAGATCGTTGTTACGGCTGCTTGTTTAAAAAAAAAAGAACAAAAAACTGCCGATGGTCGGTTCTTCATTTTCCGTGGTACCATTTTCTGTCTCAAATATTGGTAATATATATAGATACCAATGTACTGAGTGTAGTAAATACTAATATATAACTGAGACACAAGGAGTTCCGTCTCAACACGAGGAAGAACTTCTTTACATTGAGGTGGCAGAGCACTGGAACAGCTGCCCAGGGAGATTGTGGAGTCTCTCTGGAGACATTCAAAGCCCACCTGGACCTGTTCCTGTGTCACCTGCTCCAGGTGACCCTGCCTTGGCAGGGGGGTTCGACTGGGTAATCTCCAGAGCTCCCTTCCAACCCTGAGAGTTCTGTGAGTCTGTGAAACTGATGTGCTGAGCTCTTGCTTGCTCTGCTTGTCGCAAGTTCTTTTTTCGTTTTGTGCTTTGATGTCGTGACAGTTGCTGGAATTCTTTTGTGCTCAGAATCAGTGAGAATTCCAGAATTGATCCTGAATTGTCATTAGAGGGGTATATGTGAACCTGAGCATTTAGGCATTGTGCGTAATATTAATACTTTTATACAGCCATTGGGGATTTAGGTGCTTCAGGCCAACCTAATATTATGCCTCTGAGAGCCAAAAGGGAAGGTGGCTTTTTGTCCAGGGTATTTGCGCTTCAGGGTGTTCAAGAGTTTGGATTTTGTTTTTATAGTTTAGGTTAAGAAATAGGAGGAAGAATAGAAAAAGAAGAGGAAAAATGAAGCAGTTTAATATATTAGGACCAGTATCAGCCTTCTCAAAAGTATGCTCAGACTTTTCCTATCTGGTGTCTAAAGTCGAATTCTTCAGCTAAAGAGGAGTGAATGTATCTCTTTTGCTTAAAATAACTGCAGAGCTTTGCCAATAGAAAAGAATGTCAGCTCTGCTTTTCTGATACTGACTGAATCATTGTAAGACTGGTAGGCTGAATGCACAGCTCAATCAGTCAAAATGTTTTACTAAACCAGTTGTTTTAGTAATATGTGGTTAGTATGGAATTCAAAAATGAGATCCTAAAGGGAGTTTTGGAAACAAAAAGTACAGCAGCTGATCCTTCATACTCCCAAATAAATACTTCTGTGTGTGCAAATATGCAGTATTTCAGCAGCAGTTCTGTCTGTCCCATAAGGCAGGTGATGCAGGGGACCATTGCAGTATGATCTGAACAGCACATTTAAGAAGAGATTAAACTTGCACTTTTAGTGGTTAATTTCGTTTTGTTAAAAAGTAAAACCAGTGGAAAATGTCAACTGTTTATATTTTCAAGATACTGAAGCACAGACATTTTCAGTGTGAGTAGTCCTGTGATCACTGATACTGTTTTGTGAAACCAAAGTGCTTCCAGTCTTGTGCTCTGTTGTTTACTATATAAAAATCTCAAATATTTAAAGCATTTGGATTTACAGTTTCTGCTGGTGACACTTAGTGCCATTTACACTGTTTGAAAACATATTTCAGAATGAAAATGCATTTAGATTTTTGCCTTTTCAGTGACAGAACAATTTTGTAGTGAAAAAGAAAGATTGATGAAATAAACTCTACAGCTATTAATGGTTAGTAGCGTTTGTTTTTGTCCTGGCTAACGGAAGTATGTGAAAAGTGTTTAAACAAACACCATTACAGATTATCCTTGTCTTTCCTTGGTTGTGAAACAGCTGTTCCAATCATTGTGGTGTTTCATTAATAGTGCTTTAGTAATGAGTCCATAAATTCAGACAAGGAACAACTTCCATTTTAAGCAAGTTTTTCCATACCTTTTGACCCATCAGATCCCTTATGTCTTCCAGAAAAGCAATCCTGTGACCTAGTTCTTGTGTGCTGTTTCTCTACACATAAATGAACATTTTCAGGAAGTTTGACAACTATGTAGTCTAATTTTTAGTTTGAGGAGTCTCTTGGTTACATTTAATAAACATTCCACCTGCAAAGCAGTGGAAGCAATTTAAGCTGCAAATGCTTAACTGCCTACAATAAGCTGATGTGGTCTGGATAATTTTAAAGCTGTTTTCTAACAGTTCTTCAACAGACAGAGCAATTGTTCCATTGCTGGGCCAGTTGCCACCATCACAGCATGAAGGACGTGCTGGTTTGACCACGGCTTCAGTCTCACAAGCAGCTAGGTCAATGCAATGGACCCTACTGTTTCTGAAAAGGAAGAGGCCTTGCTGCCTTCTCCTTTCTCATCCCCTCCTCCCTGGCCCACACAGTTCCTCTGGTGCTTGTCAGGCTGTTTCATGGATGGGTTCGATTGGCTAAGCCCGCACAAAGCTCTCCGCTTCTCTTTCAGGATTAATCTTTTGCCAAATTGGCGAGGTGAATTGCCTCACGGTGGAAGCATCCGGCCACCAAAGCTAGGGCAAGGTGAGCAGCAGAACTTCTGGGAGCCAGTGCTGGAGAGGAGCCAGACGCCTCCAGTGTGGTGTTAGATCCACTCGTGCTGTAACCTGATCCAACAAAACACAGGCTGTTGTAACTCTGCACATTTCCCTGAGCAGTCATAGGAGTATGAGACACTGAAAGCTTTCCCATTTGAACTGACATTTCTGGAGTTATACTTTGCTGTTAATAAGGATGTGCATCTTGATTTACTGTGCAGCTAAGATTTTTATCTTCTTTTTTTTAAGTTGAAGCAGACTTTCCCATCAAGACATGTAATTTAGTATAGGTCCTGAATATTGGAAGAATTATAGCCACCTTACTCATGGTGGTTGTGTTGTGTGATTGGATTGAAGTATTCAAAAAACAGTCAAGTAAGTCATGTTTCTCACAGAAAAGTAGGAGACATTCCTAAAATTCTTAGAAAGATTGATTTTGTTCTGGTATTCATAGCTGTAGGTCTCATTATTTTCCTAAATCTAGATACAGGTATTAAGTAGAAGTAAAACACTGAACTTCTTGGGGAACGATGGAAAAATTGAAGTATTATGGGCATTCACAAAGTTGTTTAAAATATGACTATGATCTTGCTATTTAAACTGAGAAAGTTAATGCAAAAATTATTTCAAATGAGAGAAAACAAGATCTTTTTTGTGAGATGAAAACTGGTGAGATGAACATTTATTCCTACTGTCTCCTTTAGCCTTAGGCTTTTCCAATTACTGTCTGAGTGATTTAGATGTTACCATTTGAGTGCCTGAGAGCATTCGATTATGTACTGCTGAGCCCCTTTCTCCTAATTTCTAAGCAGCATCTTAATATATCACTTTTTACCATGTAGAGGGACATTATCTGCCTGGATATGTTCAAACGTTGCCATTTTGCTTGCACATAGTGATGTACTTGTCTTCCTGTAATGTTTCCAGGTAATTCGGCTGGGGGCCACCCCTGTCAGCCTGAGCTTGCTCTCTGTCCAGGTTTATGCTGCTTCTTCAGAGAAAACTTCCAAAAAAGAGTTGCTGAAAATTGAGGAGGTAAGTATGCTTAGGGCCTTAGTGCTCTTCTATCTAAAGAAGTCTGAAAAACATGGTGTTTTGATGTATGAAAGCATTTAGGTACATCTCATCACCTTTAAATTTGCTTCTCAGTTTTCCACAACAGAGACATCTATATAGTTTTGCTTTTACCTGGGCATTGTATGTGATGTTCTTCACTTGATAGTGCCAGGCTTGCTTGTGTGTAAGATCTTTTTCCTACGTTAAAACCTTATATTCTTCATTCAGAAATGGCATTTTCATGTTTGTAGATTTACTTGTGGTTATAGTTCAAATCCACAGGAATATTTTCTTTGCTTTTTGTCTAGGTAATACCACTTACTTTTTACTGTTGGTAAATTCTAATAAAAATTCATGTATGTTCTGCACTAAACCAGCAAATCAGATTGTTTTATTTCTAAAAATACTCTCTTTTTTATAATCAAAATTCTTGTCTGGTAATACTTTGAATCCACAATAGTAGCCTACAGAATGTTATCAGTTTTCCTTTCTTTACAGTATTTGGACCTAAGCAACAACAAATACAATAAGTAGTGGTAATAAATACCTGATATGTTTTCATTTCTTTAAGATGTTACAAATGTCTTGGTTATAAGTAGAGCTTTAAAATACCTTTTCAAACTGTAAACTCACCAGCACTGTTGCACAGGCTTTTAAAAGTCTCCCAACATTACAAAAAAAGTAAAAGAAGTAGTTCATAACTAAATCCAGCTTTATATCCATGAGAGCGTGCAGTTGTTTAAAAATTTTGAGTACTTCAATCCAAGCTAAAGTGTTGTTCCATAAGCACTGGAGCTAAATTAGACTTGTTTGTGCAAACTCAGGTGTTTTGGCTGGGCAGTTCCCGTGCACAGTGAGAGGAGCCATGGCTGCAGTGGGCTCCTGGCCCTCCCCAGCCCAGGAACCTCAGCCTGGCCTGAGTCAGACGTGAGGCAGCAGCGTGGAGCTCATGTGTGCTGAGTAATGGGCTTGCCATCAACTCCAGCACAGCAGAATGTGCAAGCCCTGGAGTTTTGGCTGCCTTTCTTGCCATTCACAGGGTGTTAGTTTGGATCTCTACTGTGTCAGCTGCCTAGTTTCATAAAATATATGGGAATTTCCTTATCTCCAAAGCTTCTGTCCCTGTGCCAGACATTGCTGTTAGTTTGTCCAACAGGATCAGAGTTCAGCTTGTGGCTATGAGTGCCAGAGATGACCAGGTTTCCTAGGGAAATGAGGCTGGAAATGCTTGTCTTTCAAAGTATTATGGGAAATCCACCCGCACAAGTTATCAAATTACTGGATAAATTCTGTGTAATTTTATATTATGGTTAGCAGCTTTTTTGATTATGACAGAGAGACTGTTCTTTTCCAGTTCTGATCATGAAAAGAGGGCTAGCTACATTTTAATGCAGCAATACTTGTAATCATCAGTTTATAATAAAGTGGAGTATAAATATGATGTAAAATATAAGCTCTTTATACTAAACATCTGTGTGGTATATAAACTGCTAGAAATTTTAACAGGTTTTATTTTGATGTGAACTTTGCTGTTCATCTTCAACAAGACAGGATTCAGTCTTTTTTTTTAGTGGAATACAATTTCAAATATGCTTAGGTAATTGTAGTAAATGTTGTGATTCTAAACCCTAAATAGGGTGGTTTAGCATTTATGATGTGAAGGTGCCCATTGCTCGTTACAGTTCCTCTTTGCTCAGTGCCAGGGTGCCATTAATGCTGTCAGTTGCTGATGTGGTTAATGACCACAGGTTGGGATGTTGTACCATGTTCCTGCTCAGTAACAAACAGGCACATTTGTATGGGATGTTACCTTTGTTTGAAGCTGCTTAGACTCTTTAATGATGGCTTGTGCAAATATAGAAAATGATTGATTGTGATTTCTAGTACATTCAGTATGTTAACTGGGAACCAGAAGTGCTGATTAAGGTGAGAAACATTTTTCACAATTACATTGTGTGTTCTTATTAAACTGGTTTAATATTAATTTATAACTTGTGACTTGGATCATATAGCAGCTATGAATGAATTGTATAGCAGTTAGAAGTCATCTTCATAATTATGTGCTGTATAATTAAACTTTGCTCATGATGGTTGTCTCAGAGCTGTGTGAATTTTTATTATGCATTGTTTATGTAGTAAGCACAGTGTTAGGTGTTCTCTGCTTAGACTGTTCATGCCCTGAAGACCTACTTACACAATTACACCTTTGTTTTTAACACCTTGTTTGCTAATATTCACAGCTGTCACTGTACTCCTCCCCAGCTCGTGAGACTAAATATGTGGAGAATCCCAAAACCGAATTGGAAGAGGGGGTTTCCCGTTTGCGGCAGGTTATGGAGCCATATACAGCCTGGTGTCAGGTATCATGGTTTGTATTGCAGCTGCTGGTGGTTCAGGGATAAAGCTCCAGCTGGGACTGTGGTTTGCTTTTTCAGAGTTGGAATTAACAGCAGCAAAGTAAAAGCTGATAGCTGTAAAAGCATTTTTCAAAAACACCGCATCACTTAAAGTTTTCTGCATTGCTTAAAATTTTCCACAGTTCAGGTCATAGTGTTTACCCCCTTCTCACACTAAACCAGTTGTGTCTTTGTACTAAGTTGCCAAACTAAACCCTGGATTTAGGGGTTCTCCTTCCAAAAGAATTAAAATTAACTAAAGTATAGAATTGTTTTCTGAAGTGAACTTTAAGCTTAAATATACCTATGGATATCAGGATTTGGCATTGTCCTGTGGCTGAGGAGGACAGGAGAGTGGTATTTGCAGTTTTCATGCTCAAGGAGAAGGCCTTAAATTATCAAGCAGTGTGTTTTGGAGCAGCAAAGCTAAGTTGCCCTCAGGCAACTGTAACAAAACACAACTTAGCAGAAAATAAATCAGTATTTGCTGAACTGGAATGTTGAGGGAAGGAATGCAGCTTTCTGGAAGAGAGAAAATCCCAGGCCACTAAGTAGTGGTAAACCTAATCTCCAGACCTTGCCCCAAAACTTTCTCATATATATTTTATTAGGTAGTATATTTAGAGTAAATAGTCATTAAATACAAAAATAGTCTCTGTAGCAGAGAGGAAAACCAAGATTTCTGTAATCAAGGCCTAAATTGTTGGTATTAGATTGCAAAGCCCCAGGATGACTTTCTTGCTCTTCCTGCCCAGGAAATGTTGAGGCTTGCTTTTGAAGCAAGGGCACTCTTGTCCTGTGGTTGTCTCTTGGCTTCTTAAGTCGAGTCTCTGCTTTGCCCACTGGCTCTTGTGAACCCCCTTAAGCTGCAAGCTGTTTGCCCAGCTCTCCATTGAAAGCCAGGCTGTTCAGATCAGGGTGTCCTTTCTGCCTGGAAGTTCTGTGTGCTGGTACTTTTAACACAACTGAAACATTTTTTCAGAGTTAATCTGATGTTTCTGAAGTGCCCCAGCAGGAGCACTGGCTGCAGTTGGGAAGGCGAAGGGGGTTTTCCAGAGGATAGTCAGAGCTCTGGCCTCCTGAACACATGGGTTTTGTTGGTTGCCTGTGTAACCCTAACTGGGAAATGAAATTCAGAGGAGGTTAGCCTTTAGCCTTGCTTTATGTCTCGCTGACCTGTTGTCATCCTATTTGTTTTTTGGTTTGGTTTTTTTTTTTTGTCTGTCTGGTGATCATTGACATAAGATGTGCTCTTCTGCTCACACACACCAAGCCATTTCCTGGCAGTGGTTTACTGACTCATTTTATGAAGCAGGCATGTAAACTTTATAGGTTTGGGGCAATCTTGCTTGCTTAACTGTAGTCTGAGGTAGCTTTGGTTTTACACCCCCTGCCCATCCCTGCTATGTTGAAGAAAATAATATTTAAGTGTGTCTCAGTTGTCTTTAAAATCAAAAAGATAACCCAGGATAATCAGAATGAAATTGGTTATGTTTGTATATCCATTTTACTTTTTCAAAATTGCTTAACTGTAGTGGAAATGCAGCTCAAAACTCAGTTGTAGAAATGAGCCAGTTATGTTTCAGCTGTGACAGAAGATCAGCCTTAGTCTCTGGGGTCTTTAGAGCAAGTTTATCTTAAATTGGCTTTTAATGAGACCAACATCCATTTAGAGTTGTGTGTCACATGCTAACACTTTTTTATTTTCATGACAGATGGGGTTTTTTTACATTACTCTTGCCAGTGAGGAGATGAAAGTTCTAAAGATATTATCCCCATACAGTATCCTAAACAAATGCTTTCACTTCTGCACAGATGCAGCTCAGGTGGAATTGCAAGACTATTCTGTGCTTTAGCTTTGAGCATGCATGTTTATCAATTTGTTCCCTAACTTATAGACTGCCTTACACTGTCTCTCTGAAGGATTATTAGTATAAATAACAATTAGCAGGGTTCTTTTTATTGAGATTTTCTTTTCTATTTTGATAAAAGGCAATGTGAATTCTTCCTGAATATTCTTAGTTTGAAAAAAACTCAGAACTAGTCTGTGGAGTTAATGCAATGTCTTTGATTTACTTTGGACATCTATGGACATCTCATTTTCCAAGTCACTTCAAAAATGCAGTTTTGTTAGCCTAAGACAGTCTCCTGAAAAGTGGAATTTATCACCTTGTAGAATGAGTCACATATCCCTGGGAAATGTGAGGAAGGAGTTTGCTGCAGTGTTGTATTCCTCTTCTTTGCATCACCTTGAGTAGTTTTGCAATACCTCCATACACTGAGAAACCTGAGATAATTCTGAGTTTCAGCTGCATGATCTCAATAAAATACTGAGATTGACATCTGTGTTCTGAAGTATTATATTTCATCTTATCCAAAGACTTCTTTGAGAAAAATCTGTAAGTTGTGCTAAATGTAACATTGAGCAAGCATAGCCCTGTAAGTGAAGGGTGGAAGTGGGAATAAAAGTTATTTTAGGGACCCATCACTTTTTTTCTTTCCAGTTGTTTTTTTCTCCTTTCTTTGTCAGGTCAGTTACAGTCTATAGTTGGTATTTTACTTACTTGGTATCTATTTACCCTTGTTCTCTTTTTTTTTTTAGGATCTTTATGCCAAAGCTATGCCCAAGTTAGAAAAAGCTGTTGAGCATGGTAGAGGTAAATCAGCTTAGTTTTTTTAACTGGCAATTTAAAATGCAGGACTGTGCTATATCTTCAGTTTAAAGGAAATTCCATTAAGCATCACTGTATGTATAATTTCTAATATATTTAAGACTACTTTATTTCCACTGTGTATCTGTTCGAAATTCCTTTGTGGGTCAGTTATGACACTACGTTTCTAAACAATTAAAATCTGAGACCAGCATTTATGTTTATCAATGTCCCTAAAAATTAGTTATTCAGGAAAAGAAGGGGAAAAACCCTCACAATTTATTCCCAGCCAGCTGTATTTGCTTGACCCAGCCTAGTAGCTGAAACCTCCTGTAATGTTTATTACCCATTGCAAGCATTAGGTCTTTTGTTTGTGATGTTTAGTCTTTTCATTTTGGTTTGCTCCCATGGATCTCCTAAGAATTTTGAATTAATCCAAAGTAATTTTTATTTGTTTTTATTTTTGGGAGCATCCTTTCATTCTTGTGCTTGCCAGGACTGAGCATGGATGCTATGTAGAGTTCATTTCAGATATTGCACCTCTTTTCTTTAAAATCAGCAGTTTTCAGTCTTTTGAACTCATTAACATGGAAGATTTTCCATAGTTTTCCATTCCCCCACCAGACTCCCATCTTAGAGTGCACTTTGTTTTTGCTGTGTCTTTCCTTTGTTCTGTGATTTGGTTTTTGTACAGTATTTTACTGAAACTAATTCTTGTTAACATGTAACTGTAAAATTCCATTTTGTGAAGGTTTTTATCACTAATTTGAAAAAGATATGATTGAGGAGCAAAAGAGCAAAACAAAACAGATGGCCCAGGAGCAAAGGCAAAGCTCCTATGAAGATTGGTGAATACAATACAGTGTTCAGTTTCATTCATGTGTCACTGCAGAAGATCTCAAAGGCTTTGAATATTTTGCCAGCGTATCTAAAATGGGCATGATAGTTAAATGTGTTTTGATAACTCTTTGTGTTTTGTAAGAATTGCCAGAGTGTATTGATGATTCCTTATCACAAAACCCCTTTCACATTACATTAAAGCACTTTGTTCTGGCTTCTTTTCAGAGGGCTATGAATTTCTGCAAAAACCCCCTGCTGGATTTTATCCAAGACTTGGTGTGATAAGTTTTGCTGGAATTATTGGATTGTTTCTAGCTAGAGGTAAGCGGGAACCATTTGAACTGGTTATGTTACTATTTTGGGTAAGTAATTTATTTGTAGGTTTTAGGGTACTAATTTTTGATTGTGACAATGAGATCTGACTTAACTGTATAAGCATGTTTCTACAGTGTTCCTCCAATTATAAAGAAACTTCATGGAAAAGGTGTTTAATAACCAACAATTATTGTTTTATCAATGCCCTATTTGTTACTGAAATCTAGTCTTCTATATGTCCCAGTAGTATCTTAGTATAACAAAAATGGGAAAGGACCGGTTTGGTATTTTTTAGCCTAAAAATATTTTTAATTATTGAAGTTCCTGATCACATATGTTACTGTAGAGAAAAACAGAGGAATGAATTATGGTAAAATACAGATGTTCCTGAACTATGGTATGTGTCCAATTAGGTGTATATTTGAGTTCTTTCAAAGTGTTGTGTGTCCAGGTGCAGAGCTGCTGCAGATTCAGCAAATAGACTTGTGACCTCTGGGTGTACTATAAATACCTGCACATTTTGCACTACAGAAAAGTGATACAGTTAATTTCATCACACTTGTTGAAGAAATGTTCATGCTATCATAAAAAGAAGCGTTAGTTTAAGAAATGTTAAGTGTGAAAAAGTATTTTGTGCTTATGTTGAGATATTCTTAATGCAGTGAGATGTAGGTAACAGAACTGTAAAACTGTAGAATTTAAATACCAGTGAGGACATGGTTTGCACAAGAATAAACCTTTGTGGGGCCTGAATGTGTTGAACTTGAAGTGTGTGCTTGGCTGTGTAGAAATAAGATGCATACTTCAAAATATTTAATTTTCCAGTGAAACTGGTGAAAGTGGTACTTTTTTTTTCCCTAGTGTATTTTTAAAAAATGAAATCCAGGTAGCTTCCCTGTTTGAAGTTCTTTTTCTTCAAATTCCTGCTTCTCAAGTAGCGTGATCATGAATGAGATCAGCTTTCATCATTTATGACTGTAGCAAAGTGAGGGGAGAGGGGAAAGTGCAGTCTTGGGACTGGAGTTGAAAGATTAGAGGATCATAAGTTTAATGAAACTGAAAATACCTCATACTAAAAATGTTAAATTTGTGAATCTTTTAGGGTGGGAGTGATAATTTTAAAAGCTTTTTATTCTGGTAATAGTTTACAATATGATTATTATTTCCAGAAAGTATTCAAACTGTAGAAGGAAGTACCCCTTAATTTTGATGGTACTGAAAGGCCTCTTTTTTGTATCCCTCCGTTCCTTGGTCTTTGTGGAAAAAATGCCATCTTGGAAGGCACGGAAAATCCTCCAGGTCTAATCATAACACTTGAATATACACAGCTGCTCACTAAGTAGAGAATATGGTATTCAAAGTTCAGTGGTGTGAATATTGTGCAGTCATCCAGCTTGGTGTAAAATGCTGTTGGAGATAATTAGTTTTAACCTCATGGTGCAGATGGAGTGATGCACTTCACTCGTAAGACAGCAGCAGCAATGTGTTTATTGATAGAAAGCAATGATTTAAGAAGATTTAAGGCAAGGTATGCTTGATTAGTTACTGCACAGAGGACAGGGTCAGACAGACCTGTCTGCGGAGCATCCTCCTCTTGAGTCACAGGATTCAGAGACAACCTCCTTCCTTTCTAGACTTCTGCTCAGAGGAGCCTAAATGCAGCTGCATCCAGCCCTAGTCCCAGACTTGGTCAGCAGTTTATGTCCAAAGGATTATATGTGCACAGTCAATCTAAGATAGGATCTTAATGAAGCTTACGAAGTTTAGCAAACTCTTTTAGGGGGGCCCTGCTAATCAGAGTGATTATGTTTCTTAAGAAACAAGTAGGATGGAAGAGAAAATACACTAAACTGTATTTAAGAAAATTGTTTATAAATAAAATGTTAGGGCCATTCAGCTGTCTTGGCTAACACATACTCTGACAATGATTTGTGTTTTTTGGGTTTTTTTGTTACAAAACAGGGTCAAAAATAAAGAAGTTAGTGTATCCTGCAGCTCTCATGGGTATCGGTACCTCCATGTATTACCCTCAGCAAGCGGTTGCTATTGCAAAGGTCAGTGATGATACCTTTCTTTGGAGAAGTGTCTTTCACTTTGATTGTTGCCTCCTAGCTTCACATTAACTGGTCATCTGTTTTTAAAAGCTGTCTCAGTGGCAATTAACAAAATTACAGTTAATTTGTCAAAGCACATGCAGTCTGGGCTGAAAGGCAATCAGACATGTTCCTTTTAGTGACCTTTTTTTCTGACATCTGCAGTAGTGTCTTCAGTTAGAGCAACATAATTTCCTTTTCGGATCTCTAACCTCATGTAACACTGAATTAACATAAATATGCTAAGTGAGTAGTTTGTGTGTTTACTTACAATACTAAGGAAGTCTGAAATATCTTGTGAGAAAATGAGAACAGTGTTTGAAAGAAAAAAAAAGAGTTTCTATAGAGAAGTCATCGTAACATTTTGAGATAAATGTTGTTGACATTTTCTGCGCTTTTTTTGGTTAGGATTTTGAGAAAGATAGCATGCACGTTCTGGAATGGAGTAAGAATTCTGCTGCAAACTTATTGGATGCCTTTCCTGTTCATGGATTTATTGTTTCAGGCACATAAAAAACATGTTAACTTGCAGTTGCTTAAGTGAGTTTCCTGTGAGAGCAAGAACTGAAGAGACCACAGAATTGCTTCCAGTCCCTGCTGGTGCTAGATCACGTGCCTTGCTGTCCACAGTTACACTGGCAGATTCCTCAGTTCTCCACCACATTGTGTTTCAAATCCAGCTTTTAACTACTCACAGTGCACATATTTGCATCTTTCAGAAATTCTTTGTATTTCAGCCTTTGGTAAATTTGCTGTCTAATTATTGGCCACTTGTGAATAACTCGCTGAGATGTCAGAATGGTAATATGATATTCTCAAGAACATATGATGTTCTTTGAAAACTGAAAGGTCATTGACTTAGGGAGAGACAAAACTGCTGAGTTTGAACTGTGCCAGCATGGTGGTACTCTAATCTTTGATGGAATCTTTTTTTAGTGCTTCCAGGATTCAGATGCTCTAAATACAGATAATTCTGTTGACTTATTCTCAGAGAGTGAAAATTACGCAAGTGGCAGGAAAAAAAGCCCATCAAAATTTAAGAAGCTTAGACATTTCTGTTGGAAGCTGTGTATTAAAATTCTACTTGCCTTCTGAACAGTGAAGTGGGAAGCGATTGAACGCTGTTCAAACTGTTACTGTTTTTAAAAAAGCTCAGTTCAGGCTTAACTATGGATTTGCTGCTAACAGCTTCACAATACTTAGTTTATTTTATGAGAACTTTGAAGTGCATGATTGCTCTTTGATTAATTCACAGCTCTTAGTTTGACTGTAATGAAAAATCTGATAGGAGATTGGAATAGGTTTAGCTTTGTTGACTTGGTCAGGACAGTAGATGTATGAATTTGGAAACTTCTGTGGGGAGAATAATATCCTAGATACTGTTTTCATTCCTCTAATCTATCTTATGCTTTTCTTTCCTTAAAAAAGCAAAGTTTTAAGCATATCATATCCTACCATCCATAATTTTTAGGCTTTAATCTGAAATTGGGAACACTTTCCTCTCTATTAATTATTTTTAAATGTTTCATAAGCCTTTCAAAAAATGTCTGTAAACCTAGAAAGGAATGTCTGCAGTACAAAGCTCACGTGCCAAGTTAATAAAACAATATAGAAAATATTCTGGAACATAATTTTAATTAATTAATTAATTAATTTATATTATGTTCTTTTTATTTTTCTTCCACACTTAAGTACTTCATCACTGCTTTTTATTTTACAGTTGTATAATTCCCTTCATTGGCTCTTGTGTTGGTTTTTTTTTTTTTCTTTTTAATTTTTGGGGATTTTGTTTCCTTCCCACTTTTATTTAAGACTTTCCAATGGTGAGTTGGAAATAAACACAGGGAAATGTGCTTGTAGTTGAGGTCCAACACTTAATTAATCTGGAAGTAAAACTGTTTAATTAAGATATATGAATTCCTAAGTGAAGTTGTAGCAACAGAGTTCCTCATTGGTAACAGACAGTTTTCAGACACTGATCATTTAACCGAAGATGGAAGAAGTGCACAGACTATAATTTTTTTCCCCTGCTTTGGTAATCATTCTAATAAATCACAAATTTGTAAGGAATTTATTTCCTCACTGCCAGTATTCCTTTACTTTTAATAACTTTGAACAAAAGGTCAGACTGTATATGTGGTAGGGGAACTGAATTTAATACTAAAGTTTATTTTATTCTGGTGGATCCCTTCTTAGTGTTTTGAAATGGTATTGCTTTCAAGCTAACCATAATATATTCAAAACACTCTGTATTTACCTTGGCTTATATTCCATCTGGAAAGAACTTTCCATTATGTAGTTATTTAAATCACTCTATCATTAGAATTAAATTTTGTCCTTTGTTTTTAGAACCTTTCAATACTAAAGTACTGTGTGTTATGCTTTCATTCTTCTTGAAAGAAAGAAAAGCTTCCCAATATGCAAGTTTTGTTTCTTTGACAACAAACCACATTATTTCTATGTCTTTTGAACCTACACCTTGTCCCTGGCTCGGGTCAGTCTATAAGGCATAAACAGTTGTGCTGGCACAGCAGAGAGCAGGACACGATTCCAGGAGCTGTGAGTTGAAAAGCAAGAGTTGTGGTCACTTGATCCATGTTTGCTGCTGAATGCTTGTGAAATGGCACTTTGACTGCTTTGTTAGCAGTGTAGATGTGGAAAAACCACTGGCTTCTCAGTTTAGTTTCTCAGCATGAAACAGAATTTTAATTAGTTGTTCTTTATCTATGTATGTAATTCTGTGTAACATCCTGTATAGTCAGTAATGCATGCTCATGGTGCTGTATGGAATTAAAATTCAGAAGCTCTTCTACATGCACATTTAGGCCTTGGAGATCACTGGTGCCACCCCAGCAGTGCCCAGTATGGGTGGTGGTGGCTCATGGTCACCCCAAACTTTCAGAATCCCTGTTGAGAACCACCCGATCTGACTTTTGAACTTGTTTGTTCAAACTTCAGCATACAAACCTGCTTACAGTGCTGCATTCAATAGTGACGGTGTTTTAGCATGTTGACCTTGTATCTTGCACTTACAGTCTGCCTAGAATTGTATTTTTCAACTGTGAAAGTGTGTGTGTGTCCTGGCTCTTGGGAGGTTTGTGCACTGGTTGGTTTTGGCAGACTAAACTGTCTAGGTTGCTGTACCTTGTGATGTAGCTACTTCATCCAGCAACATGAATGACCAGTTCCTCATTTAATGCAATTCATAAATCACTTGGTCATATGATTCCTATAATAAGAATATTTTCAAGTTTGTAATGTTAGGCATTTAGTGTGGTTTTAAGTATTTTAAGGGAGTATTTTTAAGCAGGAACAAAAAAATAGCTTATGGATAGTTGTTTTTTCTCATGTTATGTTGATAGCTGTGTCTTCAGTAACATTCCACACAAAACCAGCACTTTGTTTATTATGATTATTTTTCAGTCCTGGTGGGTTTGTACTGTTTGCACAAGGGATCACCACCTTTTCAGATGAGCCAGCTAGTTTGTTGAAGTGCTTGAGAATGAGCACTCCTGATACTGAAAAACAAAATAACTGTCTACACCTGTAATATTTAAACTGGGTGATTTTGGAGGTTTAACTGGTTCACTTGATGTGCTTTTTTCTGATGATCCTTGTCACTTTTAGCTGTAGAGAAAACTCAGTGCATCCAATGGACTTATTTAAACCAAAGCAATTGGCCAGATGTGGTGACAAAAGGCTACTTTGTATTTAAGACAGCCTACGTTTTGGATTTAGTTGTGACTTGGAAGTGTAGTTGTTGATTTGGGTTTGTTTTCTTTTAATTCTGTTTATTCAATAGCCTCTTTTGTAAGGTAGCACATGGTATCTGCCCAGAAGCACATCCTTGTACCATTGTGCAGGAACTGGTGTGATCAGTCTTGCTGATTACAAATCAGACAAACAAGGGGAAGTGGCTCTTCACACCATGTGTACCCAGCACTAGAACCACTTGGCACAGGGATGCTAACAATTTGCACTTCCCCTTGAACCCCATGCAAAAAGGTCATAGAAGGGAAATTCCTTGGGCCTTTTTGCACACATAAAAATCACCTCTGGTTCAGGAAACCTCTGAGCAGTGAATTGATGGAGACTAGAAGAAACTTAAAAATGAAATTCAGAAGCTTTTTCAGAAACATCAGAAAACTTTCAGAAACATTTACACTTGCCCTGTTCTCAGAGTCTGAGTTTTCTGGTTTTGTGTGCTGTAGAAGATAGGAAGTTACCTTTTAGTTCTTGATTTCGTAAGATTTTTTAGTTAAGCAGCTGTTTAGTTGGACAAATTGTCCATTTTGCTGTTCTTCATATAGAAACTGATAGTGATCTGAAAGTGAGTATAGACCTGAGCCTTGCTATAAAAACCTAACACTCTTTAGTTTTAAAGGGTGCTATGAATTTTACAATTCCATGTCACATAAGGGACAAGGGTACTGTTTTATTAGACTTAGGGCCTTTTCCTGTTGTAAAATAGCTGTTGGTGTGGTATAGCAAATACAGTCTTTCCTAGCTGTGTTCTGTTTTGGGAGTTGATAGCTGGTTATTCATTACAGCCGTCTATCAGCAAGTTCTAAACAACAAATAAGAAGAAAATCTAAAATTGCAAAATAGTGGCTAAGTAGGGGGTTTTGATCTTTGAAATGGGTATGGTCAAATTAAGCAATACGTTGCATTTGTTAATTATGTTGAGTGTCAAATACTAAGAAAACCAGGATTGTTTCCTTTCAGCATCATTCCACTCCTGTTTGTACAGATGTATTTTCAGGGAGTCTTCAAACAGTTTTTAGCACATTTTATTTTCTTATTCCTCCTGTGACATTATTTTCCAAGATGTTTATTAATGCTGTGCATCCTGAGCAGGAAGAGTTAAACATCTTGTGTTTTGAGATTTTTTCTACTTAAATAAGAAGCAAGGCAGTATTCCCCAGATTATTAAATTCATTCTTTCTAAAACCTTTTGTTTCAAAGGTTGCTGGCGCACAGTTGTATGACTGGAGTCTTCAAGGATATATTGCTGTAGAATCTCTTTGGAAGGATAGTCCTAAGAAGAAGAAATCAGGGGAAAAAGGTGATAAGGTAAGAAGTCTGAGGAACTTGATTTCTGAGTTTACCACTGCCTCTTCAGACAAAAAATTTGCGAACAACAGTGGTTTTGTTCCACTGTGATTTGGCCTTTATTTCTGAAGAGAAAGTTTTCATTCTGTCTTTCTAAGCTGTGGAAAAACATAAGGCTTATTTCAGTTAAACTTCCAGAAATGCTGTTTGGAGGTTTCCTTTAGTATCTGATACAGATAAGCAAACAGAGTTCTAGGAAATATATGTAGATGGCTTAGTGAAGCATAGTGTGAGAGACTGGAGAACTGAGCAAGTTGATTAAATGTGTGCCAGGGAAAGCCTGTAAGGTTTTTAGCAATTTCTTTATCTGCTGCATAAAGAAATAAAAGTTCATGTGTGTAATATAAAGCTTCAGTGGTTTTAAATTCACTTCTAACCTCACTGTGACTGGGAGAGAGATGTTTTGGAGATGCAATTACACTTGAATAGAACTGGGATGGCACTGAGTTCCCCAGGTAGACCTGGGTGTAGGACTAGTTCCAAACAAGCTGGGCTGGAGAAATGCTCACATGCCCTGGCAGTTGCTGACTATTCTGAGGGTGAAGACTTCCATCAGTGGATACTCATCCTGTATTGGCCCAAAGCACTTCAGTAAACAAACTTGAATAAACAAAAGTTAGTTAATTGTTCTGTACCTTTCCTAAAACCTAGGCTGTCAAACAGAAACTCAAAAAAGGCAATATTAAAATATTTCAGAAAGACAAACTGACAGCATTGGTAAAAAATAGCTGAACTTTTTATTTTATTGTGTCCCAGGATTTCAAAAGGAAACACGTGGTTGTTATTGGAAGGCAAAAACTTTTGACACTTTCATCTTATTATAAGGCTTATTCAAGCACTTGCTGCCTCAGCAGAAAAACAAACAGCATGCAGAATTGGAGAGACCACTAAGTAAACACCCTTCTTTCTCTTCCTCCTTGCAGAATCTTTAAATCACATCCCTTAGTTGCCAAAATATGTTACTTGCACAAAGGAGCAAAATGCCCGTTGATGGGTGTTCTCCTAAAGTTCATCTCATTGTTCAGATACTGTCAGTGTGAACTGTTGCTGTGTAACTTGATGGATTCGACAAGCTACAAAAACCCTGGGACTCAAATGAAGAAACAGTACTTGATCACTTGATGAAACTGCCTGCATTTCCCATGTTCACAGATCTCTTACCGCTGAGGCAAAGAGCCTTACTGGTGCTTTGTCCTCTGAAGTTGTTGAAGAGAGGGTATTGTCTCCTTGCTGTGCAGAGAAGCTGAACAGCAGCTGTAAAAAGTCACGTGCTTTTGTCTAGAGTGGGGACTGAGAAGTGTTTCTAATGGAAGAAATTTGCTCTGAAGCTACCTTTGGCCTGAGTTGGTGAAACCATATGAAATACATAGTTGAGAATTTGGGTGGGTAGGGATGGGTTTGTTTTGGCTTTGTTTCATATGGAAATAATCATATGGATTATTAGTGCCACTAAATTGGTATCAACTTTTCAAACAAAAGAATTTCTGTTTAAGTTCCATTTTTATAGGAGGTTTTTACTGATACAGAAGTGTCATGGAAGAAAATGCTTTTAACTGTTATATACTGAAATTGGCAAAGCATTCTAGGGTAGATTCTGTGACTTCTGTCTTAGTTTGACAACCCCAACCCTGTGAAAGAATTTGGTTGCTTTTGTATACATTTTTCTTATTGTCATACTAGGCAGCTTGATTCCTGAACTAGTGAAGAGAGGTCTAAATGTTACTCGAGTTGTTGTTGCAGCAGATGTAACCCATTCCATGAAACTATGACAGAGCAAAAGACGTTATTTTTGTTTTTGTGACATTTACTCCAGCATTTTCCTGTTGCTACACAAAGGATTTTTGCAAATAGTCAGGCAATATATGGGTGGCTCTTCTTGGCTTCTGTTAATTTGTTATGTTGCTCATAATTTGTTTGATAGTCATAGGTACCACAGCTGTGCATAACTTTGTGTTTGTGCAGCAATATGTCATTAAAATCAATGTGGTATGTTAATTTTCTGAAGGTTTTATGAAACAAAAACCTCTGCCAAATTGAGATCGTATCAACTGAATTCTGAGTTCTGCCAAGAAAGATGAATTCTGGGACCTTCTGTGCCTACATTTCAAAACACTGTGGCTGCAGCCCCTCCACGCTGTTGAAGGATGCAGCTCTTCAAGATGAAAGGATAAAATCCCTCTGCTAAAACTGAAGCGCACAGAAAAACAATTTTCTTCCCTTAGTTCTCACTTTGTTTTGTCTCTATACCATTCAGAGACTTTTGCTGTATTTTTAAATGATTTTGGATTCTCTCTCTTCCTTCAACACTGAATTGGGCACCCCTTGTTTTTGTTGAAGTGGCCAAACTGTGTAAAACCAGAACAACACTACAGCTCGAAAAACACCCTTCTTTTCAACCCTTGTTTCTTTCTTCTTGTGTTTGCTCTTTCCCACTTTGGCCCAACTAGTAATAAGAGCTCAGAAAACTAATTTTCCTCTCAGCTTCAGAGACTGAGAGAAACTTTTATGGCATATTATTTGGTTTTCATTCCTGTCTGGTGTGCTGATGGACACCACCAGTGACTTAGCAATACTAATATATAATACATACAATTTTTAAACCCATATGTTTTTATTACACATGTAAAATATATAAATATATAAAACCTATCTCTATGGCTATCGCTGGGTATTTTATGAAGTGCTAGCTGTTTACAGAATGTCTCCAAGTGCAAAGAGGGCTCAGCTTTGGCTGATTTCCTGTACTTGCTCAGAACAAGTGTGAAGGAAATTGTGGACCAGAACCTTCCTCACCTGAAAGCTCTGTTGAAAATTGTGGTGTTTTGACTGGAGAGTCTTAGCATCAGCATCACAGACTGTGATCATAACAAACCTTAAATTGTGTTTTAAGAGTTTTTAAGTCAGTTGTGGTTTGGTCATCTTTTAAAACTCAACATAAGCAGCTGAGAGAGCTTCTTTCTACAGAAAATGTCAGGCTTGGCTTTGGTAGCTTCTGAAACAGGCAAACAAAAGTTTGGTCATCTGAACTAAAAGATGAACATCTACTTCTGGCAGAAAATGATGTTTCCTGTCACATGCCCTCCTTTTATTGTTTGGTAGTAAGAACAACAACAGTATGAAACTTATAAGAAATATTACTTCTTTTGGAATGGAGTCTTAGTATGGGCAGTGGGGAATTTAGATGTGTTGGAAGTGGGAGGGACAGAAAGAATCTACTCTGCAAAAAGTTGGTCTCTCTAAGGGCAGCTTAGAGCAACATTTTTGAAAGTACTTCATATTTTTGTGAGAGTTAAGTTCAAGGTCATCTTAAATAAAAGAAGAAGTTACTGATTGCCTGGGGGAGGATGAATAAGGTAAGGCAGTGATGTTCTCTTTATTCCAAGCAATACATTGCAAACAAAAGAGGACAGAAGGTAAATTATTGATCTGTGAGACCAGGTGAGCCTTGTTTTTCTTTTGCAGCTGCTGTTTTTTTTCTGGTGGCCACACTTTCCCTTTCAAGAGTTTCCATAAGCATAAAAGATACATACCTATCTTACCTACTTTTGAAGTTATGATTTCTAAGATTAGTGTAAAAGGTCTGGCCATCTGCAAGACTTCTGAGGTAGCAACAGAAACTTGTGCACCTGGCTCGGCTGTAACGTAAGGGAAAAAGGCACCACACATTTGGGGGGTTGACATTTAGCTAGTTTGCTTTGGGGTGTTTTTCTTTGTATGAAAGGAAAATTTTCAGAGTAATCATAGTGGGTTTTTTGTAAAGTTTGTTGTTTAAGGGTTAGGTCTCAATGTATCTCTGTTAGATACTGTGTGATCTAAGTTGTGATCTAAGTGTACTGAAACTGTACAGTCCCCTTAGTTCCAGTGGTTTTTTTTAATTTCAAATAAAGATTTTTTTTTTTAATCTCAAGGAATTCCAGTGTATTGAACACTTTATAATTAATGTGTTATGGAGATTTCTTATCAGTCACCTTTCACTTGAAACAGTCAGAAACACAAGAACGTAAAATACTTCCTCTTCTGCTGTGGGATAGAGCTCTCGTGTGTGAACTCCTCTGGCCACCCAGATTTGTTGTGGAGTGGTTGTGTTGAGCCAGGAAGTAGAAGGACTTGAATATGTGCCTGCTTCTGATTATGAGAGGGTACCCTGGCACAGAGGAAGTCTGTCTTCTGAGTCATTGATCTAAACAGATTTTTTGCTTCTGACCTGGTTTTGAGTGTGCTAGAGGACTTTGGCACTTTTTTGTAAAATTATGTGCCTGTGCCACAGGAAGTCTTTTTCTGGCTAACTCACATTACTGCTTGAGCAGTCTCACTTAGGCTCACTATTTACACAGTGGGCATATACAGTGAATGGAGTTACAAACTTCTTAATTGCTAATTGCAAATGACTTTGTGTGAGGAGTGATAGTTTAGCAGTGGATTGGCTTGAATTAAATAACTCAGGCTTAATAGATCTACTGAAGGCAAGCCCTGTGATGAGACCTCCTGAGCTCATAGAAACAAAGGAATTTAGCAAGACCTCTGTTTTCTTGTGTATGTGTGTGTATTGCTTTGGGTTGTTTTCCTCTTTCAGGACATTAAAAAAAAAAGCTTACCTAGACAATAATTTGCTTTGTACAAGTTAAAACAAGAAACTGGAAAAACAGCCTTCTTTGTGAGGAGCTTATTTTTAGTTCACTTGTTCAGGATTGAGTAAACTCTGAAATGAGGCATTGTTAGTCAGATTTTTCATTGTAAATTTTAGTAAAATATCATAACTTAAAAGTTCCTGTACAGGCAAATTAAGAGAGTACATCATTATTTTGAAATGGGTGTGGTTTGTGGATGTGATTTCCTCTACTGCGAAATATCCAGGCTGGTAATCAAAACAAAATGGGTTTTTGAAAAAAAGAATTACCTTTTAAAGGTCTTGCTAGGCATTTTTTGAATAAGACATTTAAGAAATATCCTCATAATTGAATCTTGATGTATTGAGACCCTATCTCCAGGAAGCACATGCAGAATTTCATATGTCCTTGTTGCTGACAAAGATGTTAGTGCCAGTCCCAGCACTGGCTCCTGAGGAGCACCACTCCTCACTGGTCTCCAGTCAGACATCAGACTCTTAACTGCAGCTCTGAGTGTGACCATCCAGCCAATTTCTTATCCACTGAGTGGTCCATCCATCAAATCAGTGTCTCTCCAGTTTAGATACAGGGATGTCCTGCAGGACAGTGTCAAGTGCTTTGCACAAGTCCAGGTAGATGCCATCAGTCACTCTTCCCTCGTCCTCCACTGCTGTAACTCTGGTGTAGAAGGCCACCAGATCTCTCAGGCACACTTTGCCATTAGTGAAGCCATGTTGGCTGTCACCAATCATCTCTTTATTTAAGTCATGTTGGTAAAAATAGCCTTCTAGAATAAAGAGGAAATGCCATTTAATTTCCATGTGTAGAATTTAAGAACAATTGAGGGTGGGTGCCACCTCTGATCGTTTCACCCAACCCTCTGTTCAAAGCAGAGACAGTTTCAAAATTAGATGTGGTGGTTCAGGCCTTAGGCAGTCATGTGCTGAATATTCCCAGGAGTGGAAAAAGGTATTTGGAAAACCTGCTCCAGTGATCATTGGTGTGATACATTTACAAGTTTTTGCCCTTTGAGCTAAGAGAAATTTGCCATGCTCCTCTGTCCTTTTCTCCCTGTCCTTTGGATGTGAACCTCTGAGAAGAACCTGGCTCTTCCAAATATGTAAGTGCCCACTAAGAAACTGTGGATGGGAATTAGGTTCTCCCTTTGTCTGGTCTTCACAGGTCTGAACAGACCCTCATCTCAGCCTGTCCTTGTACGTCATGTACTTCAGTCCCCAAGCCATGTGTGTGGCCCTTTAAGTATTTTTGTATTGGTATCTGTTTAAAGCTATAATCAAATGCCTGTTTGTTATAGCATCTTGGCAAATAGATAGACCAGACCCTGTAACAAGCTTCTCTTCATGCTTTGATTTCTGTCATTTATGTTGGGGAAAGTGTGAGAATACTCTGTAAAAGGATATGTGCTAAAAGAGACCCATTGTATAAATCCACGCAGAATTCAGAGAATGCAAAATAGCAACTACTCTGTGGGTATTCATGCTCTGTTATTAATACAGGCAAAATGAGTCAATTAAAGCACTTCTGTTGAAACTACTTGTTCTTTCAAATCCTTTAATTGCTTGGCTAGCTACAGGGAGACTAAAGTCTAGAAAGTGTTTGGTAGAAGATCATATGTGAGTGTATTATACTGAATTAGTCTCATGAACCACTTGATTTTGCGAGACATTTTTGTTTCAGCTTTTGAAGAGGGTTTCTGTTCTGGCAAAAACGTTAATCATGGATTGCCCCAGTTGAAATTTTGTGCACACTTTTTCTTCCTCAAGGGTGATGCAGTGGGTGACAAGCCCCTGGAAGTCCATGCTGCTTCAAATAAAGAGCAAGCCCAGAAGTAGAATGCTACATCACCTGGCGTCAAACAGGTAAAGGATAAAGACTGGTAATAGTTTGTGGCTAAGCAGCAGAGTAACTTGGAAAAGCTGAAGATTTGCAGGTTTGGCTTGTAGTTTTCCTCATAATGATGAGGAAAGTGGAGACAGATAATTTTATTTGTCCTAAAATTTGCCAAGAATATGTGCGCTCCTTAACACTGTTAAGTTAAGGAATCTAAATTCTTTAGAGCATACAAGTAAATGTATGTCTGATTGAAGGGTTCTGAATTAATTGAGCAAAGCCTTGTGACTGTAGAGTTGGTTGGTTTTGGCCTTTTCTTTTCTTTTTCTTCTTCCCATTTCTGCCTCCCCTACCAAAAACCTCTTTGCCTTCTTTGTCACACTTGTACAAGTATGGCAGTGGGGAAAGAAATCTCTTCCCTGCTGGTAAGTTTTCTCTAAAGATTTGTCAGTGCCAGGGTACAGCATTGCCTTACAGCCTGTAACAGTCTATGATGTGCCTGACCTTCCATGTTAATGCAGCTCCCAAATGAGTCCTGTTGGGAACAAAAGATGGAGGAAATGGAGGCAGCATTTCCAGGTTCTCCAAGGGAGAAACTCGAGATACTAGTTCTGTTTCTGACTTGGCCTCAGGGCTGTGTTCTAAACTCAAGCAAGTCCTATGGTTACAGTTTCTAGAAAAACAAAAAAAAAACCTCTTGACTTTTTTATGATGGTTTGGTTTCATAGGATAAAAATTGCTCTGTATTTGGGGCTTATTACAAATAATTATAATTCAATTGGACATCATTTAGCGCAAATTGTCAGGTGTCTACTCTGTTACCAGTTGATAAAGAATGTCTCTTCTGAACATCGTTTTCTACTTGCTTCTCTTTGCCCTGTATTATTTTTGTATCATGTGAAAACTTACTCTTCATCAGAAAGTGATCCTGGCATTGTAGGGACTACTCATCATTTTTGTGTGCAGTATTCCATTTACCAGAATTTTTTTTTTTTCCTTACTGCCAACTGTGTAAATAGAGTCCAGATCTGGCAAACTGCACCAATTTTTTTCCATGCATCCCCGTCAGTTGCATATGTTTGCAGATGTGGTGGAATGCACCCATCTGCTGAGCAGCAGCGTTCCACTGTTCCATGGGCAGCTTTAAAAGCAAACCTAGTTTTTGATGTTGTTTCCCTTTAATGTGTTTTTAATTGCTATATCTAATTCTCACAACACCAGTGTGAGATTGTTGACTGGCTGATGTAGAGTACCTTAGTTTTCCCTTTAGAGCTATGAATATAAGTCTTTAAGAATACATGTTTTCCAAGTAGTTTGTAAGATAGGCATGTAAAATAAAAACTAAAAAAATAATAGGAGGATTTAAAACTTTTTCCTTTGTGTAAAGAATCCCAAGAGAACCAAGAGGAAGAAGAGCCTTTCTAAAAATCACTGAAATTAATTGTGCTTATTGTCAACTAGGACAGAGCTGCTAAATGACAAAAAACCAAGAAAACTGCACTTTTGTTTGTGACACTGCACAAATATCAATGTTCATTACAAACAGAAATTCATAAATAGGTTCTATTTTCTTTTAGAATTTCTTGCTATAAATATAATTTCTGTTAGGTCTTTATTCACTTTTTGAAATGTCAGCCTTTTGCTTCAGGCACATTTTCTTTGTTTGGGGAAGGTTTTAAGAGAGTGAAGATAAATTGCTCAGGAGCTTGAAGTACCTGGGTGCCCCTGGTTTTGAAACCTATGTACTTCACCTCATGTTGTTTCTGGAGGAGACACATGAAGGGAGCTGCTGGATTTTTGACCTAGAGCAACCAGATGGTGAAAATTCAATTCAGTATCAAGTTCAGCTGTTCTGTGGGGGTGGCAATTTGTTACTTGTGCTTGAAATCAAATCCTTTAAGTCATTTAACTCCATACCCGAGTCCAGATGTTTTGTTGGATTTGGGTGATCCCAAAGGTTGGAGAACACTGCTGTGATCTATGAAAAGACACATTTTTTTATTCTGGATGAGATCAGTCCTGAAAGTCTCACTGCATTTTCAACTGTTGGTAATATTCCTAGTGGAATGTGGTTACTAAAATAAAGACAATCTCATTTCCTCAATTATTTGCCACAGCATGGGTCTCTGAACTGTGAATGGTCAGCCAAGGACAAGATCATATTGGGTTGGAGACAACAACATATTTCTCTATTCCAAAAACCATCACCATTGCACCTCTTTTATTATAGTTTGTTTGTCACCAAAAATTATATGCAAACTTCAGCTCAAACCACATCCCACTGTGGAAGAAGCAAGCTTTAATTTTATCCAGCTGTTGTGTTCAGGAGTTGCATGGAAGTGACAAGGTTTTGTGTTTCTACGTGAAGATAGCATATCTCATTTTCACTCTGTTCCAGATCTGTATTTATGTAATTCCATTTCTCTCAGTTAAATTGCCCTAGTCTTACACCAGAGTAAGTATGATTAGGAAAACATGCATTTGATGGGAATTTAAAAGAATTCTTTTTGAGAACATTGGTTTATTATACAAGATTCCATCTGGTGTTGGGTTGCTGTTCTCTTTTGAATTTCCATTTTGTTCAACTATGGGAATCGAGTTCTCTAGAACAGACATGATCATAAGTGCTCTAATGTCAGTAATATGAAGAGTTAAATATCTCTACTGCAAGCAAATTGGCATTGAGAGTGTTCCTCAAACAGATTTTGATCAGCTTGCCCAAAGAAAATAAGTTTTAATTGTACTTTAAAAACTGAAAGAAAAGGCCTGTGATACATTTAATTATGCTTTCTCCCTCCTTTCCTCTCCTGCTTAACCTCTGTCCCCTTTCTTTGGTTATAGGTGAATAAAAATATAGATATGAGCAACAATTTCCCAAGAAAAAGATGAAAACCATCTGAATCCATTTTGAATGTGACTAATTTGCCTTCTGCCTCAGGACAGTCTGATGACCTGCTGCTTGGGCTTCTGGTATGGCTTCTGTGAAAGGACACTACATGTGTTGGGTCAGTCTTGAGACTTCGTCCTCTCTTCTGCAGTGGGACCCAAGGCTGCCCATGCTTGTCCCATTGCAGGATCAACATTGCAAGTAGCAAGTCTCAAAATCCCTCAGTCTCTTTATTATTTATATATAAAATAAAATTCCAGTTACACAAAATGGTCCCTTTTTCCCCCCTCCTCCTTCTTGTCTTCTTTAAACTCACGGATGTGATGTTTGCACAACCTGAAAGGTTCTGGAGGTGGAGTTGACAGTGCTTGTGTTTTTCAGCCGTGAGGAAAAGCTGAAAGTAGTAGGATGTTTTGGTTAACATGAGCTCACAGAATTGGGAATGGGAACAATTACAATGCATCTTGTGTTTTGTCTGAGTCCCCCCCTCCTTTCTATACAAGTCCTCTGTCTCATCAGTGCCAGCGGGAGGTGTGTAATGAAGCATCTGTGAGTTTCCTGTCTGGTGGATGGGTGGGAATGGAGCTGTTAATGCTTGTTCTTGTTCTTGCTTGAATGCGCAGCACAATGGGAACCAGAACGGTACCGTGGTGGGAACCAGCTATAGAATAACGTGGCTGTTTCCTTGTTCCCAGCCAGGGGAGGGGAGGAAAAAGTGATGTGGAGGGAAATACAAAAGGATTTCCAGCATTTTGAAATCTTTGCACAATGAAACCCTTTCATCATTTGTTGTCATTTCCATGAGTCTGTCTTTTGGGGCTTGATTACAAGTTACTGTAATCCAAGTAGCTCAGAGCATTTAAAACTGTGTTGGTGAGCCTGAAAGGCTCCTTAATTAATCAGTGAATATGAGGAATGGGGGAAGGATGAAATGAAATACGTCTTTGTATGATACATTAACTTCCTAAAAAGAGCAGGGAAGAAAATGCAAAGTAAATCAGATTCAAAATGCTTTTAAACATCTTTGTTATTGCATGGTTAGGTATTCCTGTTATTGCATGGTTAGGTATTCCAGCTGAGTATATTCCACAGACTTTTAGAGAAAAACAAACAGACCTTGGCAATGTGAATGTCAATCTGTGTGGGCATTATAAAACAGGCCAGCTCTTTTTTAGAACAGGCAATAAGGCATGTGGTTGCCTCAGGCAGAAAAACAGTATCTCCCAACATGTTCAGTGCATGTTTTTACAATTGTTTTAGGCTAGTAAAGATGTATGTTGATACAGGGAGCAGAGTTCTTGCATGGGGTTTGGGAGGTGTATGTGTGTGTGTGGTTTTGTTTTTACTTTAAGCTTGCCAACAGTTCAAGCAGGCTTGGGAGGATCAAAGTAGTGTTTTTGTCAGTAGTGGAAAGGAAACTTGGGCAATAGAGCTGTAACTGTTCTGTTACACCACTCCTGTGGTACAAGCATAGATTTGTTTCTGCCCTTAAAGGTAGTCCTTCACTTATGCATTCTCATATCCATAGATAATTACCACAGAATTAGGAATACAGCTTTAGATGCCTGTATTTTTTTCAGTTTCATATTGTTTCAATATTTGGCATGTGCCACATTGGCATTTAAGAATGGGATTACTTGGTAATTCAGTTATTTGTTTACATATACACGTGTGCATGTTTTAAAAATCCTGAGTTAAATACATATCACTTAAATGCTTTTCACTTGATCACATCTTCATACTGCATATTTACACTGCTGCTTACAAATGTCCCAAGTGATTGACATCAAACCAGAATGCTTTTATCTAGCAGGAAATGACTGTCTTCGAGCACCTGCATACACACATGACAAGGAGATGGTTCCAAAATATGAGCAAGACTGCCTTAGCTGGAATCCTTTCATTATGTCTTCTGGTTTTTATAACTACAGGAAATAAAAAAAAAAGTTTCATGCTGGTAAGAGCCCAAGGGTTTGTAAAGATTCAGCTCTCTTGGCACAGACCTTACTAATGAGGAACGGGAGAGCAGCTGACCACTGTTGATGTGTATACATATATATATATGTGAGTGCACACACATGGAACTAAATTGTGCATGCATGTGTTATCTTTTGCCAGACTTAATATCTTTTGGGTATTACAACGTAGGCTAAAAATGGTATATTCCCCACCCAAGCTTCATGTTTGGTCATCCTTCCACTTGAAGGCTTTTTGGCTTGGTAACTGTGTGCAGCTGAAACTGTTCTCATCTCAGCATCCTTGGCTACAGTGGCTGCAGCAGAGGTTGGGGCCATGTTGCAGTGCTCTTTCTTAAAAACTCCATCTTTAATCTGCAGCATGTGAAAGTTGTAGAATTGGAGGTCATCAGGTTGGCCCTATGTTGGGATCAGGATGCTTGTAGGCAGCATGTCACGTGTCAAAAGTGACAGCGAAGCCTCTCTTTGCTAGAAGGGGCATCGCCAGCCTGGAATAATCCAGTTAGCCTGGGTAAATGTGCACAATCTTGCAGCCTTCAGTAAACACACAGGATTTTGCCACAAGTGTTCATTGCAAAACTGTGGTTTAGACTCGGTGCTCTGACTGCCGGAGGCCCCAGACACAGACTTTGCAGCGGTCAAAACTCAAATGTTTTGGAGCATTTGTCATGGCATCTGTCACCTTCAAGGAAAGTAGTAAAGAGCAGGATTGATGTGGAGGGAATTGCATTTTACCCCTTGAGAAAACAGTGCCCTGGGAGTTGAAGGGACTTGTTACTACTCTGTTTATTGGCAGAAGAACCTCAGTGTGAGCACATTTGTTTCCGGACAAATATAAACTGCATATTTTTTTATTATTTTGTTATGATTATTTCTGTACCTTCCTATAAATTCTGAGCTACTTCTAAAGCCAGTTTCATCATAATAAAGTGCTGTTGACAAAGAGCACTGTGGCTGTTCAGGCACTCTGGGAAGGCCTGCATGACTTCCCACTGGCCCTTCCTGGATGCAGCCTCTCAAAGCAGCGTTGGCTGTTGCACTTGGGTGGCCTGGCAGCTGCCCAGGTTAGCCCCCTTCCGGAGGGGCTTTGACAGGTACAAAAGCTTCTTGTTTACAAGGAAAACATTTGATAATAATATCTAAACTACAAAGCAGAAGTTGTTCTAGCAGAAGAAAATATGCTTCTAATTGTGCAACAACCCCCTGTCCTCTTAAGTCTGTACCATTAGCTGATTCTGGTATTTTTTGACTCTATATAGTTCTTAAATTGACTAGAACTGGTAGCCTTTCTTAGGGTCCCTCTGGAAAAAATGGTGATATATTGATGCATTTGGAGTGTTTTCTGCTATTTCGTGTCAGTGAAATTCATCACTGGCCATCTCTGCTTAAAGACCAAAGTCTCAGCTGGACCTGAAGTTCATGGATTCCCCCAGAGTTCTGCTGTCACAGCCTTGTGTTCAAGCTGGTGTTACTGGTAGCCACTGCACTGATGTTGAAAGCTGGTGAAATCAGGGGTGGCTGAGGATGTCTCACAACTGGTTACCAGTCTGCTCCCTCTAAAAATACCTTCCTGCACTGGAAATGGACTTACAGTGTCTGCACTAGACTAAGTTCTCTTGGCCCCTCCTTACCCTTTTGTGTGTGTGTGTGTATGTGTGTGTGTGAGCATTAGAGGTCTAAACCTACCAACTAACACTTAAAGCCAGTCAGTCACCTGTGCTGTGTCCAGCTGTGGCAGGTGAACTGGATGCAATGCTCCATCACCAGCCCCAGTTACTCATGTTGTTATAGGTAAGCTTTGCTGGATCTTCTGGAGAGAGGAAGATCCCAGCTGACTTGCTTATGTGTGCCCGGGAAGAGCCATGGCACAGCCCGAGCTGTGCTGGTGATCCCAGAGTCTTTGTGCCCACTGTGAAAGGAGCAGTGGAGGGGGGACAGCTTAGTCAGGGAACTTCTCTTGTTTACAGTGCAAAAAATAAACCTTCATAAGAGTTTAATCTGATAAGACTAAAGGTAAAGGATGCACTTTAGTCTGAGTGTCTGAATCTTGCTCGGCAAAGCTAACCTGGAGTTCGTAAGACAGCCTCTGAAGTAACAAGCTGGGTCATTTGCTCCACGCTGTTTGGCTGAGGGGACAGATGCCGTGGCAGGAAGGCTGTTGGAACAGTCCTTTACCCCCCGTGTAGACAAGTGCTGGAGGGCTGCCAGTAACACCTCATCTTGTTCCAGGGGCTTGTGCAATGTGCATTTTAAGGGAGTAGTGAGTTCAGCCCCTGCATGCCTGGATAAAAGAATAACCTCACAATGAGACCTTCATTTCTTTCTGCTTTGGCCGTTACAGTGTGAAGCCGCAGGATCTACCACGTCCCGTACCAAACTCTTTCAAAGTCCGCTGTTCTGTGTCCCGCTGCATCTGAATCTTCCATATCTTATCCTGGAGTACCTTCGCTCAACTCCAGGGCGCAGCACCCGTGCCTTTGAAGAAGTTTAATGGATTTCTTTGAACTGAAAGAGAGCCCCATCCAGCGCTTGGCTGGGAGTGCTGAGGCGCCCTGGAGCCCGCTGTGCCCCGCTCCGCGGGCAGGGGAGGAGGGCAGGGGAGCGCCGCGGTGCTCCCTCCCTGCCAGCCCACGTCTTCACCCCAGGCATGGAGAAAGCTCCTACTGCCCCGGACAAGGAGGGAATGCTGAAGCACGAAGCCAGAAGTGTTATCGTGGCTGTATGCACGTACCAGCTAGAGATCATAGGCAGGCAGCTGGAGACGGCTCTCATCAACACCGTTTTAGACCCTCTAATTTCTTTTTGTTGTTGTTAAAAACGGTATACAGAAACATGGGGAGTTTGTGTATCAATCCTCAGTGAAAAGGGATTCTTCCCTTCCCCCCACCCCCTGCCCCAGATTAAGTTCAGCAGCGTCCTCTTTGTAAATTTAGCAAGCTTCAGACTCACTTCCTTTTGTCAGGAGACCTGAAAGAGCCATTTCCTGATTCGTACAGGGCTCTTGTATGCGCACACTAAGTGCTCATTCATGCCGTGAATCATAAAGGTAACTTCAGTTCAAAGCACTGCGCTGATACTTCGGCGTGGGACACAAAAAAAAAAAAAAAAAAGAGAGAATTTTGTAATTCAACGCAGCGCGCTGAAATCATCTTTGCATTTACTGAGGAGCCGCGCCAGGGGGATTTTGATCTTCTGTCTTAAAAGCATCATTTACAAACTGCCCAAACTAAAACGGGCTGGTGAAAGCACCAAAGCCAGCCCAAAGAATTATGTTTACTGTCGTGTGCCAGGCTTGACACATTTTTCACATCCTGCCAGAGCTGAGGAATGGCATCAGGAGCTGCCAGTGAGTCAGGCTCGGCCCCGGCCGTGCCACGCAGGGAGCGAAGGCAGCAGCCCCGCCGGGGCTCAGAGCAGCGCCTCGCACCAAACTCAGTGAAGGTGCTGGAGAAAACCCAGCTCTGCCAGGAGCAAAGGACTCACTCTCCTGGCTGTGGTTCACTGGGAGGTCAGTGAGGCACGGTCTGTTGTGTTTATCTCTCCTGTACTCGCCTCCGGGTTCATCTGACAATGAAAGGGATGAGCTGTTACTGGCTGGAGGAAGAAAGAAATGTGCTCTACTCGCCTCTCTATCCCTGCCAAGAGGGAGAACGAGCCAATTCATACATAATATTGGAGTCCTCTGCCATTTAGCAGCTTTTGCACAGCATCCAACTGTACAAGGACACGTCCCTGGGGTCAACCAACCTTTGGCTGTACTTCTGCCTTGATGGAGTCAGATCAGTATGATCTCTCCTTGTACAAGAGAGGAAAATACACAGATGCTAAAATCAGCAACTGTGTTTTGACCAAGAAGAAAACAGTAAAGGGGAAGGAGGCTTAGCTTGTGGAAAAAAGAGGTAACATAAATGTGAGTGCATCCTCTTTTACTACCACAACTCTTCCTGAACTCTTAAAAATAACAGGTATTCACCAGTCACTTTTTAGCATTATTGTTTTTACAGTATTGTCCTATTTGCAGATGAGGTTAGCCTGCTAAGGGGAGTCTCTTGTTTGAGGAATGTTAGAGGAGCAGTGGTGTAAAAGCACTCTCTGCCCTGGGCTAGCCAGACCAGGGTGACTCACCCAAAAGTAACAGACCTATGGGAGCAAAAAAACGGAATGATTTTAGGCTCCCAGTGCGTGAGGTAAAATGCAACATAGATGTGGAGAACTCTACATACCTCAGACCACAAATCTCTGAATTAAGAATGTAAAGTGCTGTGCTCAAAGCCTGATTTTTGTCCTGGAAGGCTACTATCGTGAATAAACTCATAGCCATCACTTGTAAGTAAACTGCAGTAAATAAAATCATAACCGCAAAGGCAGCATGAGGTGGTAATTTTAATTAGTAGTCCTGTGGGACTTCCTGCATGTTTGTATTTTCCTTGTGGAGTGAAATGTGTAAGAGGAGCAGTTTTATTTGCACAAGAGTTCTCCACTTTCTGCCTGCAGCTGAAAGACTGCTCTGCCTGCAGGAAGGCCAAGGAGCATCTGGTTCACCTGCCAGCTCCAGAGGGATGCTCCTGGAGAACAGGAAAGTTCTGCAACATCCTTCCTAACTGGAAAAGTGGGACTCTTTCTGGTCCATGCAGGCTCTCAGTGCTGGGGTATCTAGGCAGAAGATTCTGTAATGTTTTCATGCTTGATTGTTGACTTCATGCTCTGCAACAACTTGTTTTCTCTCAGTCTTTTTGTCTGTGTTTGTGATCCCTCTCTCTGGTGGACTTTTCTGGCTTTGCCCAGAGCACCTCCCTGGCCTAGGAGTCCTGCTGAGGTCTTCCTTACATTTTTTCTCTCACCTCAGTAATTTTCTTGAGGAATTCTGGCACCTCATCATCCCTGCTTTCACGGTTTCTCATAGAGAGATGCTCAAGCTCCTCATATCACTAGCAGCTTTTGTCACTTTGGGATTCTGGGACAGTGTTTTCTTAAAACCTGGTCAATTACTATTTCAAGAGCTGGAAAACAATAGACTCACTCTTTTTAAAAATGCAATTGATTTTAAACATCAATATTTTGAGCCAGGTTAGTTTTTAGTGATGATGGCTGTGCTGACCCTGTGGCCTCATCTGACCTGGTACAGAGGACAACACTCTGCACCAGCATGTCTGGAGCACTCCTGGTGGTCCTGGAGCCCTTATTCCTACACATACGGTGTGTGGGGCCATGGGTGATGTCCCACATCGCCCAGTGCTGGCATGGGAGCCTGCAGGTTGTCTCCCCACACTGGCACAGCAGCAGCCTCTCCCCCCTTGTGGGAGAGGCAGCAGATCTGGGTGCATGTCCCTAAAATCCTGGAAACAGCAGCTTTGCAGCACTTCTGATGCCCTGAACCCTGAAAGGGTGTTAAGAGTGTGCCTTGCATAACAGGGGCCTATTCAAGGTTATGAGTGTTTATTTATGAAAAGGTTGGCGTGTTTGTTTTTCTAACATTCAGTTTCCTGCTCACGTGAAGGCAGCTACAGGAGACAGCTGTCCTGACTGAGGGAACATTGTGGTTGCCTTGGCCAGGTGAGCTCCTCAAACCTGACCTTCCCTCCACAGTGAGTGTAGGATGGGGACAAAATTAAAAAAAAAAAAAAGAAAAAGAAAAAAAGAAACATCAAAACAAGAGTGAGCAAACATGTGCACTGTGGTTTGAAAAGGGCACAGTGAAAACCTATAGAGGATTTTTTTTTATGCACACTCTCCATTGTTGATTTTCTCCCCCCACTAGTAAGGATTGGTTTCTTACCAATCCTTTCTCCTTTCTCCCCTTTCCTACTCCCAGCTCAGCAGTACAGTTGGAGGGGGCCAGACACTTCTCCCCAGGTTAAAGTTTAAGGGATATTTTTGTGAGTGACTTCCAGCTGTGTAAGAGGAAAACCAGTTTATCCAGGATGCACAAAGCTGGAGGTGGGCAGGCACCCAGTGACGCAGCCCTCCCAGCCCTGATTTCACTCAAGGTGCTACAGTAGCCCCAAAGTCTTGTTATTATATTTCATAATGAGTTTTCTTTTGGCTCTTTGCTCTACATGGTATTTTCTTTAAACATTTTGATGTTTATACATTTAGACTTCAGGAAAAGGAAATTAATTTTAGATTTAAAAAAAAAATTCATAGAGAACAACGTACTCATACCAAGGCAATCAAAAGAGCTCCTTGTTTGTGGGATGGAGATTTAGGCACTGATTTATTCATCTGATCTATTTCATTTGTCCCAAAAAAAAGGAAGGAAAGAGACAAGCAAAACTGTGTTTATAACAAAGAAGTTATCAGGGCATTTCCAAGCATGCCTGGGCCATTGCAGTGCCCTAATTCTCTTTATAGATTAACAAGCCTGAGCCCTTGTTATCTTACTGAGAACATAAGTAGACACAACCAATAAATATGTCATATGATAATCCTGGTGCAGTGGTGGTTTGGGATTGATAAATGTTATTAAACACTTTGCTGGAAAGGTGCACCAAATGTTTCTCCTGGGCCATTCTTGAAGGTTACCTTTGATCAGGCACAGCAGAGGTGAGGGTTTCCTGCTGAGCGCCAAGTTACCTGGGCACTATTTACCTCCAGGTGAGTCAGTGGGATGAGGGGTTGTCACAGGGCAGGGAAGGACAGATAGAACCCAGTGTTGCAGAGCCTCTGACTAAAAAGAAACTGGCAGGTGTCGGGTGCCCGACCGGAATTTTCAGGGCTCAGTTGCAGGAAGCTGGTGCTGCCGGCAGTGCTGGTGTGAGCTCACGGGGTCAGGCTGCACCGAGCCTCTCATGAGGGGATGACCCAGGGAGGGTGGTCCTGAGACAGTGCTGAGCCCCCACACTCACACATCAGGTGACACGGGCAGCCCAGAGCTCCACAGGACCTCCTGCCTTTTTCACAAAGCAAAAGGCCTGGGAAAAAGCCTAAATGGCACCCAGCCACTGCCCTCCAGGAAAAGAGAGGAGACGGGCTCACTGTAAGCAAACATGATTGCACTGGAGACGTGGCTCGGCTGTTAGTCAGCCCCACCACAGGACTCTGCGGGATGTGGGCTCTCCTGCCATGCCAAACCCCCCTGTAACACCTCCAGGGAGGCAGCCAGCAGGTACCAGCTGGGGCTGCCAGTCCTTGCTGCGGGGACCAGCTCCTCACCCTGCTGCGACGCAGTCGGGGACACATTGGGGTTCCAGCTGGAGCATGTCTTTTAGACTGGACAAAGGACACCAAACCGCACTTGGCTGCAATGGGCAGCAATTTCCAAAACAGAGGGTGTAGTACACACTTCTTATTGGTGGTTATAACAGTCTCGTATTTAATTCTCTACTCATACAGTTGTCTCAAGAATAAAACACTTAGAATAAATTATTTTATACAAAAATGCACTCTTTCTGGAGACTTCCTTGTGATATGGAATGGAACAGACTAGAACTATTTCAGTTGGAAGGGACCTACAAAGGAGCTGTAGTCCAACAGGCTGATCACTTCACGGTAACCAAAACCAAAGCAGATTGTTAAGGGCACTGTCCAAATGTCTCTTAAACCCAGGTTTGGGCCACTGACCACCTCTAGGAAGCCTGTTCCAGTGTTTGACCACCCTCCTGGTAAAGAGTTTCCTAATGTCCAGTCTAGCATCCCGTGATGATGCAGCTTTGAACCATCCCCACAAATCCCACCACTGGATCCCATGGGGAAGAGATCATCACCTCCCTCTCCACTTCCCCTCCTCAGGAAGCTGTAGAGAGCAATGAGATTGCCCTTCAGCCTCGTTTTCTCCAAACATTGAACAGAACTGGCCCTAGAACTGAGCCCTGAGGAGCACCGCTGGTGGCCAGCCAGATGTAGCCCCATTCACTACAACCCTCTGAGCCCTGCCCTTCAGCCAGCTTTGCACCCAGCCCACTGTAATCCCACTCATTCCACAGTCGGACATGAGCATTAGAAGTTCACTGCTACACCTTTAATGGAAATAACACAAAAAACTTATCACAATCAGGTGCAACTCATGTACTATTTATGCACTTCATCACTCAAGTACTGACTGTATTTGCTGTGAATGAAGTAAAACTCCACTCTGTCTCTGTGGGAAAAGTCTTTTAACTATGGCTTTAACGGCACAGAAGAAGGGAAACTCACATACGTGCGCTCACTCACATGTGATGTGAGTCACACATAACTCTGAGACTATGTGATTAAATAAACTACACTGCAAAAAAGGGGATTTAGTTAATGGTGGCAGCTCTGCTGGATGTCCATGGAAGTTACTCAGGTGTTACAGGGAGGGTTGATTTGAACTCAGCCCTGGACATCATCCCAGCTGTACCTGCCCCACCTGGGGCAGTGGCTGAGTTTGCAGTGTTTTGGTAAAAGAGACTCTCTGGAAAAAATACTGATGTTTTATGCCAGCTGTGTTGCTGAAAGCTGTTTTTGGGAACACTTTGCTGCAGGGCACTGTATTTCTTCACTTATAAAACCCAGTGTATGTTTTACCCAGGGTGCCGGGCCGCGGCCTGTGGGACAGGCAGCCACGTGTGCTGCTGTCCACGGCGCCATAACACACCCTTCGCCCGTCACGTCCCAGGCCGAAAGCCTCTGCAGACACGGCACTTCCCCGTCTGAAGGAGAAGTTTGAGCTTCCTTTCCCTGTGATGCAGAGTAGCTGCTGAGGGGCCTGGCAGCGGAGCAGCCCCACTGCCGGCCCTGCCCTGCCCTGCCCTTGTCATGCCCAAAAGCCCCGGGAGGGACAAACCCACGCTTGCTCCCCACGTCTGCCTGTGTTACCTCAGCAGGTTTCTCCTCCACCATGCTCCCACCATGGGCCACACCGAGCCCACCACTGTGACTCTGGCAGTGGTGTCCCAGCAGGCACTAAATCCCGACTGCCCCAGCTCAGCCCCGCTGCAGAGAAGCTGCCTCGGACAAACCCAGGCTCTTCTTAAACACTGTTTGCCATGCCATGAGACTGCTGGGGCTCAGCCTCCCTGGAAAAGGATGCAGTCTTGGCACTGGCTGGCACGATGTGTGTCCGTGTGTGTGCTGGCAGATGCTGAGCCTGCAGATGTCCCCCAGGCTGCAGCCAGGCAGGTTTTGCTGGCTGCAGTATCACCAGAAACAACACTATGAGGATTTGACACTTGGAGCTGTCTGTGGTCATTTCCCCAGGCACCTGTCTCTCCCATGGAGTACTTGGTGCAAACTTCAGGGCAGAGCAAGTGCTTGTGTACCAAGGGGTTGAGAGCTTCCAGCTGCTCAGGGACACCTCCATGTCCCTCTGTCCTGTGCCAGCTCGCACAGAAACTCCTCTGAAACATCCTGCAGCACCTGTCATGAGTTTGGTGCTGTTTGGAGCAGCGTAAATTAAGGCCACCCATGGCTGAACTTGGAAAAGATCATGAAAGACAAGGACAAACTGCAAGTGCTACTGTCCTTGTGGTGCTGGGGCTTTGCATGTGCAGGGTAGCCCAGCCAGCTGAGGAGCTGTGGCTGCACTCTGGTAAGGGGTGAGGGCTGGCCCAGCACAGCCCACAGCATACTGGTGCTTCTAGATCTTTTATTGCAAGCTGCACGTGCCTTAGGTGCATTTATATTTGGGTTACATTCTCTACTTTTGTAAACAGGAGCACCTGTTTTATAACTTAAATGAAAGGACCATCCATTCTTGGATCCAAAAGGCTCAACAGCTTCTTTGAGAACAAACAGGAGATAATGTCACATCCTCCTCTACACCTCTGCTTGCTTTAGACCTGTGTTAAAAGGACCTTTCACTTTTGCAGTCGTGTGCTTATTGCAGAAAATACCCCAGCTGAGAAACCAGATGTAGGCCTGGGTAAGGGAAGCCCCAGCTGCCCAAACTGTGCTGGAGAAGCACATGGCTATGGGTGACGAGAGGCAAACCTGGCCCTGTCTGGGAGTGAAGCAGGGATGTCTGACTATGTTGAGCTGTGGGACAGAAAAGTGTTTTGGCTTTCAACAGCAGAACATAATAGCTTGCTGACACCAAGCCCAACTGGCAAGTAGAGGAGCTGTGGGGTTCTGCAGGACTTCTGTAATCAAATAGTCCCTGCAGGACTTCTATAATCAAATTTCAGATTGTGGTAATGGCAAACTCAGTATGCAAATACAGAATAATTTTATTACTTTGTGCTGAAAAAGTAGTCAACTCATGCTTATGAATCCTGAGTATTTGCTTACGTAGTTTATTTTTGTTTTCCTTCGGGATTCTTTAGCCTTGTCCTGACTTCACTGTCATTTGGACCAGCTGTACTTTGTAATGCAGTGGACTTTGGTTTATCGTCCTGTTTTACAGTCTGGCAGCTTTACAGCTTTCAGAGATATGTAGTTACATAAAATGGATGTGCTTTCTTGCCTGGCTAAAGAACAGCCACTGTCCCTCAAATTTTCAGCTAGTTTTGGTTTTGTTTAAAACTGGATTAATTAGGTGTTATTTCTTTGATGCTAGCACTTGTTGCTGCCTCCATCTGCCAGTTCTGCCTGTTGCTCTTCAGCAACAAATAATTCCTGCTCCTACTCCACCAAATCCAGTACTTGCTAATCCATAGAGTTACAGCTAATGACATCAAATGGGAGGTAAAAATAATCCAGAAATTATTAATGTATCCTAAGAATTTACCTCTCAGACTTCTGATTTTGTGAAATAAGAGTCTTCTAGTTTGTTCTGATTACATCATCTTGAAAGAAAAAAGCCTAAACTGTTTCCTTTGATGCTGCTTCTTCTGTTGGGCGTGTGGCTTCCTGTGGCAGGCTGTGGTCAGCCCCTGCACCTGGCCTCCTTCAGTGCTGCAAATTTCTTCTCCTGCCTCCTTTTTAATTTACATTTTCTGCCCCAGTGGCAAAGCTATAGCTCTGTACAGAGGTTATGACCTCTAGGAGTGGTGAGAGCAGAGTTTGATCCATCCCTCTATGTTAACTCTGAAAAAGACCCATGAACCTGCAACCATAGCTAAACACATGGAGGCTGTGGTTGGAAATGTTCTTGCACATTTGTTCTAGGCCATGTCAGGAAGCTGGCTAGGCAAGAAACCCGAATCCTATCATGTGAACTGATTGCAAAAGTCACGAGACTACAGACCAAAACTACGAGTCTTGTTTCCTCCTCTACAAGGTGTGTGGTGGTGGTTGTGTGTCAGTGACTCAGGAGGGCCAAATCTGAAAGTTCAGGGAGATCACAGAGAGCCCAGACTGGAGTTTGCTCATCATGACGGCAATAAGGAAAGACTGTTCAAATGTACCTAGGCTTTCATGTGGAAAGCTACCGTCTCTCTCATGCTTTTTCCCTGTGTGGAGGAAGGTTTCTAGCAGGAATTTCAGGGCTTCATGTCCCCTCCCTACACAGTGGGTTCCTGGGAGGTGATTTGGAAGATGTAAAGCCACCTTATCATACTGTACAGCAAACTTTCAGGAGCAGATGGGCACCTGGTTTTGCTTACCATGCTTGACATGCTTACCAAAGCATGTTATTTTTAGTCTGTTTCAGTGGAGAAGGGAAACAGTTCAAGAAAACAGAGGTTCCTTTTCCCTTTGAGTGGATGTGACCGTCTGACACCTGCTATCTCAACCATCAAAATATGCAAAGTTCGAAACACAAATAAACAAAACGATTTACCTGAGAGCCGTTTCTGAACAGTGTGTTTGTTTTCCATCCTCACAAGTTAATTATCCCCTGGGACTTTTTGTCTCTTGCTTTGGCCTGCAGTAAATCTGGAAATGAAACCGAAACTGGTTTGAAGATGGAATTTCCTCCCCCTCACTCACTATTTTCAGTTGAGGTGTGTACCTGTGCATTCTTGTGTTATCAAACACCGAGTGTTTCTGATTGCAGCCCACATCCACTGTCTTCAGCCTTACATCCTCTCCTCCCCAAGTTCCTTGTGGGGACTAATCTGAGCTTCTGATGCGTTCTGAAGCCTTCCACCAAGGTTGTATTTACCAAAAACTGGCTGGACAGCAAAACAAATTAGCCAAGTCTTGGGGGGAGAAAGAAGAATCCTAGAAGGAAATCTCTCCTGGATGGTGAAGTTAGAGCCTGCTTTGAGTTTGCAGTGAGATTAAACATTAGCAGCAGGCACAGTGCTGCTTTGCTGCTTGGTTTCAGACAGCACCTGAGGCCTTCCTTTAAATTGCAGCCACTTCTCTGAAACCTGAGTTAAAAAAGAAAAAGAAAGAAAAAAAAAAAAAAAAGAAAAAAAAAAAAAAAATTAAGCAATCCTGCCCAGGCAAGCACAACAACCGGGCGCAGCCGAGTCTGTTGCGTGAGGTGAATTATTTAAACCCGGCAGGTTTCCGCCCCCGGCGCTGCCACCGTCAGTCCGTGTGGGTGTCCCGGAGCTCAGCTTGTGCTGCCCGAGGGATGTGGAGGGACAGCCCAGGGGAGCGAGCGCTGAGAGGAGGAAGCTTGTGCAAGCCGAAAAAACTCCTGGTCAGCTCAAGGAAAGGCAGGCACGCCACACACACAGCCCTGGGCTGGCCTGCGGCCCGAGGCAGCGCTCGCTGCCCGGCGGGCATCAGCCGAGCCTTCCCCAGCCCTCTCCATAGGGAGCTGGCGTTTTCCCCGAGCTGACACCTCCGCTCTCCGCGGGCCGGGCTCCAGCACGGCGACTCTCCCAAGACAAAACAGAATGCAGGAATGCAGTAAAGCCCCCACATGCTTCTTCGGAGGGAAAGTTTGCGTTGGCTTTTTGAATTACCTCGACAGCGAAATCTCTTTACAAGAAGAGGGGAGGGGGAAGGGTTGTTTTTCTCACATATATTTTAACTTACGTAGACAAAGCCTCCTTCCATGCCGTCGCTATGGCTACGGCTCGGATCATTGTGCAGGAGCCTGTGAAGAGGAAAAGGCCGAGCGCAGAGGGGGCAGCAAGCCCGGCGCTGCCTGTGCTCGCAGCCGGGGATGGGCCCGGCGCATCCTCCGGCCGCGGGTTTGCCCGAGACCACCCTTCTGTCCCCTCCCGCTGGGAACGTGGAAACTCCCCCATTGCGAGATGTTCCGCTGGCCGGGTCAGCGTCAGGAGAACTTCCCGGGGCACGAGTTGGAGCGGGGGAGCGAGGAGGAGCTTTGCACCTCGGCTCCCTGGAGGTGTTACTGGCGCTGCTCACACTCCCTGACTCTTGCCCGCAGGCAGGTGGACGGGGCAGCTCTGACTGACCTGCGGGCCACACGCCAGCCCTGCTGTGATGGGCTCCCGTGGTGGGACACCAGCGACCAGCCCAAAGCAAACTGGAATTGCTCAGTCCCATCGTATGTCTGCTGCAGCGCGGAGGTGTGGCTGTGGTCCTGGAACCGAGGAAAGTCACACGTGGTGAGGTTTCTGCAACGTCTAAAGCCACAGGAAACACTCTGCTGTATGTCTCAGTTGTAGTCCCACAGTCACTTTAGTTCTCCCCTAGCTTGGGAAAAAGTTATTGAGGGAATTTAAAATTGGTCTTTTCTTGACCCACGGCATTACCACATCACTGTTGCACGCTCTCTTACCAAAACTCTGAGAATACTTTTGCTTGTTTTAAAAACCCTACCTCTTAGTAGGATCTCAGCAAAAGTCATATCTGAAAGGTTGGTCCCTGTATTTCCTTTACATGTGGATGTTTAAAATTATCCCCATTGGCTAGAAAGGGTGTTCTCATTTAGCACTGCCTCACTTGTTTTCTGTGACTCCCTGAGAATCTATTTCATCAGCATTTGTTTAGAAAATGGAATGGTAAGCCACATTGGCAGAAGATGAACAAGATACGATAAACAATTTTAAATTGATTGAAAATTTGACTAAGCTGCTTACTTTCCTAATTATAATGCCTAATTAGTTAGCTTGTTCCATTCAGTCATGCAGCTTTGATAGCTTTATTGTGCTCCAGAAGTCTGGGGCCTGAGATTTAAGCAGGCCTGCCCTAGATATCTAATGAACTGTTAATTTCAAAATAAAAACACTCTTAAACTGCTCTACTAGCAATCACCTTCTGGTCTGATACACGGAGCCAGAAGCACCAGCTTAAAATAGCTTCAAAGCAGATTGCACTAGGACTGAGATGCAGTAGGTATGAGATGCAGGAGATGAGATGAGTAGGTTAATGTAGCTCACAGAGTAACCAGTGAAGTTACTACATCTTCACCAAGGAGAAGATACAACACCCTGATGCTCAGTGAGAGCTGCTGGAGACCATCTCCTCTTTCCCATTCTGCCTCCAACACCAGCTCTTGGGCTGGTTCCTTGAGGAGGCTTGTTCTCACTTCCTTTGGCCTCCTGAATTCCAGAAGAGTACAGGCTCAGCAAGGGTAGGGAGGTTTGTAGCCTGGCATTTAATCTTTAGCCAAGTGAGAAACACAGATTTCCACTCCCCTTGGGTAGGAGAGGGATTTGAGCCTCAGGCTGCTGTGTGTGGTATGAATGTTGCCACAGCAGCTGACGTGCTGCACAGACAGGGCAGTCCTGGAAATGGATATTTCTTATGCAGAACCTGACCTGCTCAGTCAAGGTAATTTTTGCAACAGGTTCCATTCTCAGTCCAGCCAGAGGTTGGCCAGATAAGCACTGGAACCATATCACAGAACCACAGAATGATTTGGGTTGGAAGGGACCTGACAGACCATTTCATTCCAACCTCCTCCATGGTCAGGGATGCCACTCACTAGACCAGGTTGCTTAAAGCCCCATCCAGCCTGGCCTTGAATGCTTCCAGGGATGAGACATCGACAACTCTGGGCAACCCATTCCAGTGCCTCACCACCTTCACAGTAAAAATTTCTTCTTAGTAGCCAGTCTAAACCTGTCCTCCTATAGCTTAAAGCCCTTTTGCCCCTGTGAAAAGTCCCTCTCCAGCTTTCTGTAGCCCCTTTTTAGGTACTGGAAAGCTGCTAGGTCTCCCTGGAGCCTTCTCTTCTCCAGGCTGAGCAGCTCCAACTCTTTCAGTCTGTGTTCATGGAAGAGGTGCTCCAGCCCTCTGATCATCTTCCTGGCCTCCTCTGGACTCACTCCAGCAGGTTCATGTAATTCTGATGTTGGGGACCCCAGGGCTGGATGCAGTACTCTGGGTGGGTCTCACCAGGGTGGAGCAGAGGGGCAGAGTCCCCTCCCTGGCCCTGCTGCCCACAGTGATTTGGATGCAGCGCAGGACATGGGTGGCTTTCTGGGCTGCAAGTGCCCATTGCCAAGACAATGTTGAGCTTCTTGTCTACCAACACTCCCAAGGAAGAGCTACCTTCTGCTCTCTTCCAAGAGCTCCTGTATTTTTTATTAGTGTTCTCACTCTTGAAGCAACAGCTGACAGCCAAACCTCACACCTAGGCAGAGCTGACACACTGCTGACTACATATCAGCTAAAAACAGACAAAACAGAAAATAAGAACAGTTTCATGCACAGCTTTCTGTTCACCCTAGGCAGAGTGATACATTATTCTTAAAATTAGTTCAGCATTTCCCAGGGCTGAAGCAGTCACTGCCCACTACTCTCTAGGGTGAGGAAACATCTTCCACATGACACGATTTATGCAGTGACCCACAGATTTAAAACTTTGTTTTATTTAAACCAGTTTATGTTACAAGGCAGCTAAGTCTCTTCCCTTCCTTTGAAGTGAAAGTAGTGCTGGCCAAAAAAAGCCTTTTATTGCAGGGTTACCAGAGAGCAAGAAGAGAGCAGCACAAAGCTTGTATGCATCCACTTTCTCCATCAACCCATTAGAAGGGCAAACACAGTACTGCAAAGTTGTTAATTTGTTTCAAAGACAACTAAAAATTGATGAGCAGCAGTTTTCATCTACTGCCATGCAAAGGTTTAAGCACAGAGGGGTGGTTTCCTAATGCTTAACACAGCACTTACAGCTCAGCATAGCCACTGAGGCACATGCAGAAGTGCTGAACCTTATCTGAAATCATGTACAGAAACACAAGCCACCAGAACCATTCGAGTTTAATGTTTTAAGAATCACATAGTGGAGCTTTTTGTGTGGTTTGTAAAAATACTTCCATTTCATGTGACTAGTCAACACAAATTTTTTTTACTTAGGCTTTGAAACCACACCAGAGCGCATCTTGCCCTTCCAGCTGAAGTGCTCTGCAGGTAACTGGAAGTCTTTCTGGAAAACTTTCTGGGGCAGCTTTACAGGGAGCAGAAAACTAATTTAGGGACTCCAAACATACCTAAAAAATAGAGGTCACAAGCTAGGATGCCCTGCACCATACAGGAAGCAGGGGTTGACCTCAAACCCCTCCAAGTGCTCATGTGCTCAGAACCTTGCCACCAGGTCCCACAGGCACACTTTTATCCCACTGGGCCCATGGTCAATCATTTCACTTGTGAGAAGGTTGAAGGCAATTGAGTCTTTTATTCAATTTTATGTGAGAATTAAAGTCAGAACTACTGCCATGAAGTGAAAACACTATTTTATTTTTATAAAAGGCAATAATTAAAACAAACCCTACCAGTGTGTACATTGTACACATTTGAATGACACTTACAAGAATGAAGTTTCCATATACAAGGATTACAAGCCCACACTGGTAAAGGATGCACACAAGCACATAGTGAACTTCACAGATGCCTCCGCTCCAGATCACAGTTACAATTACTCTGTGACCACACCTGCACTGTCTTTATTAGCATCCACACTACTTTATTCCACTACAAACTGTACGTACACAGAAAGCAAGAAGGAGTTTATTCAGAGAGCACATATATTTGCATAAAGAATTTATTTGCTGGAATAATCTCTCACTCTTCTGCTGCCATCTTCAAGAGATACTCTTTGTCAATCTTGAAGAGCCTCCAGCCCTCCTCAGTGGACAGATCCGAGGCGCCCCTTCTCTTGTAGAACCTGATGGAGGGTTCGTTCCACTCGGCCACCAGGAAGTGCATGCTGCTGCAGCGGCACTTCACAGCCACCTGCAAAGCCAACGCCACGGTCACAGCCCCAGGGACAGCTGGCCAGATGACTCAGCAACTGCGTATCACCACAAGTCATCGAGTTCATTCCAGCAGCCACTGCAGCACTTCTCACACTTTACCAGACTCTAGGCAATATTTTAAGCTGTCCAGAGCCCTACCACCTCCTTTAATTCTCGTTTAGATTTACCACTTAGACATACCTGACTCAAGTTCTTCAGAATTTCTGACCCGATACCAAGTCCTAAAAAACCAAAAAGCAACAAGAAACGTAAGTTTCAAATCTACAGAAGTCCTATGGGTAGCAACTCATCTAATTCTGCAACAGGTACCTCTGTACTCAGCCATCACGAAAAAATCTTCAAGGTACAGCAGTTTTCCAATCCACGGATCGTAAGTGAAGTAATACATGGCAAAGCCCACGACGCATGTTTCTGAAACAAAGGGTGTAACTTCAGCTAGTTGGAATTTAAAAGGCAAAAATGCTAAGTTTTACATGCATGTTTAAACATACAGATTCTCTGGGACATGCAGACATTTGATACCAGGTTACAATTAAAAATGAAGCTTGCAAGTAAGCACACAATTGAAAATACAAGTTCTGATAAATTTGTACCAACCTAATAAAAAAAAAAGATTGCCCTGTCCATACCCTGAAATCCTCAAAAGCACTGTCATAGTAAGTGCTAATACAGTTTTTTTCTGCAAAATAATGCACATCCTACTGATTCATTTCCAGTCTGGAATACAAGAACTTCACACAGCAGCTCACAATCTGTATGACTGCCCCAGCTCTGCTTCCTTAGGAATAGTGTGTCAAACCCTGAAACACACTGATCTTTCTGTGTACATTCCTCAGTAACTACTGTGCCAGAAGGCCGATTTACAGGCCACCTTTACAGCAGCATTTCAAGCACTTCCACTGACAGCATCATGCTGTTTTCTTTACCTTCAGCACCATGAAGTACAGCTACAGCTTCAATTATAACTCTGTGGCTCAAAAGGGAAGAGAAACCAACTCTTCCAACAACATCCCACTCAAACATAAACCCTGAGTACTTTAACTACATCTTCCATAACACTCTGCACATGCTGTAAGAGAAGCGTGCAAACAGGTTTCTGTCATCTACTGTGTCTTTGGTAAAGGTTTGGGAATAGCACTTGTCCCTGTAGACCTTACCTCATATTATGATCATCTACTTTATTGTGTAACGGATCTTTTAGTTACCTCCCCGCCCATCCATGTACACAGAAGGGCCATGTACATGGCGAAGCTAGAGACTGTAACCTGAAGATTGGGGACAAATTAAAGAAAAAAATGTGATTCAACAGAATTACATAAAGGTAAGTCAGGGTCAAACAAGAAAAGTCATGTAATTAATTGGAGTCAAGCACATTATGTTATACCTGATCTTCCCATGCTTTGAGGATTAGCAACCACTTCAGCAGAGTATCACCATACATTACTGCATTTTACCAGTTAACCTACTCCTCCTGCCCCAGTCCATTGGCGGAACATCATCTACAATCGTTAATATTAAGCACATGATGCTTCTGTGTATCTAGCGTCCAGAAAGAAGTATCGGGAAGTCTCACCTTCAGACGACCACTGGTCTTTCGGCACTTCTGCAACCAGACAGTGATAGAAAGGGTGCTCGCCAAAACCATCCTCAAGTAGCTCTAGAAAAGCAAAATACACGGGCACCTGAGCCACAGGCGCTGTCACTCGCCCGCCAGCCGGGTGAGCTCTCACAGCCTGCATACCTTTCTCGGTTAGCACCACTTGGTCCTCCATGTCCTCATATTTCGCCAATTCCTGGAAGAGAAGGAGGCTGTGAGCGGCCTCTCCCCGCCCCCCGCCCTTGCGCAACAGCTTGTTTTGCTCGGGCACCGGGCAGCGCTGCCCCCCGGCCCGCACCCCGCCCGCACCTTGATCAGTCGCAGCAGGTCGGGACAGTCCTCGGGACGCGCGGCGCGGATGCTGAACGAGGCCATTTTCGGCGACGCTTCCCCCTGCGGCCTCCTCGGCTGACGAGTCCCCGGTGTGTGAACAGGAGGAGCAGCTGCTTCTTCATTCGTGTCCCGGGCGCGGCGGCCACCTGCGGTCAGTCAGGCTGCGAGCATGTCCCGGCGGCGTTCGGCTGCTGGCGGCCCTTCCTCGCTCCCGCTGCTTCCCCGGCTCGGAGAGTGCCACTCGCCCCAGCTCCCGTCCTATTTATAGACGTGCTCGCCCCGCCTCCTCCGCCCTCCAGCCAATGGGAACGCCCGCGGTGCTCGCCCTCAGCCAATGGCCGCGCCCCGCCCCGGAATCCTGACCGGCCCTGCCAGCAACATCTGCGGCCGTCTCGTGACTCGCCCCCACCTCCCCCCGCGCGGGGCGCCCCCTGGCGGGGCTGGGCGGTGCTGCAGGGCGAGACCTCGCCCGCTCTCCCTGGGCGGCGGGACCGGCCCTGAGGGAGCCCCGGCCCTGAGGGAGCCCCGGCCGCCGCGGGACCCCGCAAACCGAGCCCGACATTGCCCCCGGCTCGGGGCTCTTCCTGCGCGGGCACCCTGTTACAGACTGTGGCGTCGCCCTGGCGTTGGGGGCACTTCGTGAAGAAAAACCCTTCCCTATTAGCGTGAAACACCGCTGTGGGGAGAGAGAAAAACGCTTCAGTATTTGCGTGAAACACGCAGCAATGATCCGTATCCAATCCCGGAAGAGGGGGAGCGTGTCTAGCACCAAGGTACGCCCCCGGGCAGGAGCTTCCTTACGGAAAGATGTTCCAAACACTGAAGTTTAACCTTGCGGCTGGGACGTTTCCCAGTCTGGCACACGCACAGTAACCCGCCTGACTGCAGGGGAAGGGGTTGTGCTGGGAGAAGCACAAAGGAGTGGTTTTAAAGCAGGGGGATCTGCGAGTAGTGTGCCGTAAGGGAGGCTGCGACTCCATCCCGCTGGAGATGGGTGTCACTGAGGAGAGAGGTGGGTGTGATGAGGAAAATTCCGTCTGGGTAGACTCAACAACATGACTTTGGAGTACGAAAGGATGGAAGAATTATTCTCAGCCTTGTGCCTCCTCTGGATATTACCTAGAGATATTGCTGTATGCTGAGGAATGAGCTGGATCATGATCCAGATGACCATGTGGTGTAAGGACCTACCAGCTGGGCCACCCAGAGAAGTGCACGTCTTCACCATGTGTGTGGTTTTCTTTTCACCCTCTTCTATTAGCTGTGCCACTATCATGTCCATTCTTAGATATTGGAAAGGAGCTCTTTATCTTACATTTAGCTTAATCTGACTTGCTTTAAGAGTGGTTTGGGATATGGGAAGGCACTAAGTGATGCTGCTGACTCTCACAACACATGCCCTATTTTTCAGTGTATCCAACAAGCTACAAGGTTGGCCTTCACTTAGAGGGACCAGCATGAACATGATGCTACAAGAGGACTGTATAAAGAAGTGTGTATAAAGTGTGTGGTGTTGGGTGGCTGGTGGTAGCACACAGTGAAAAGTGCCTTAAGGCCTGGAAGAGTAATTTAGCATTTATGCAAACACCCTAACTGGCTCAGTTTACCCTCTACTGGGGCAAAAATAGAGCTGTCCAAAGAACAGAAGCATTTCCAAATCACTAAGCAACAGCCAGTGGCTAGTAGTAGAAAAGTTAAAATTTATTTCATGGGTTGTGAGTCTGGAAATCCCTCAGGACAGGGCATTTGGTAGGGAGACTGAATCTGAATAAACTACCAAAGAACAGACTCAGCCTAACTATATACCTTTAATGATTACAGATTTTTTCAGTCCCTAGAAATTATTAGACTGAGATCAGAAATGGGGAATACTGTCTGTGTAAAAGACAACAGCCTTTGTGTTGTCTCAACTCTCTTTGTTTTGCATTTCACAGTGAGGAAGTCACACTATCAGGAAACCTACTGCTGTTGTTAGAAAATAAAGTGCCTGGTTTCTTTCTTCTCAAGTCAGAAAAGTCACATGATTTAGAAGTTGAAGTCTCAGCAAAAAATGACCTAAACATTTTCTCCCTTGACTGTTTTTGAAAGTCCTGCTTTAACTTGCTCAGAAATATGTTGATATTGTGTTGGCCCAGTTAATACAGGTCATCAGATTCAGCTTTTAAATTCACAAGGCAGAAGGAAAAAATACTTAAAAATTTCATTAAGTGTCAAAAAAGTTTCATGAAATGATAGGAAATGCAGAGAGTTTAGTGAGAAAAAGGAAAAAGAAAAATATCTAATTAAGATATCTAGATCTCAGAGATTATAGTACAATTATTTAGTTATGTATTACTAGGGGTATTTTTTCCAGAATAAGTAAGTTTAATAAGAATGGTAAGAATATTTTACAAAGAAGGTTCTAAAAGAACTCAGTTTGTGAATTGATCAGACTGATGGGGCATGTACTTTACAGCTTTTTCCTTTTGTCTCAGGCCTGTCTGTCTTTGAGCAGGTTTCATGTCATCTTGACATAGCTGAGGCCAGTAATGAAGTCTCTAATGACCTGCAGAGGGCTTGGATTCTATCCTTCAGTGGTCACAAACTGTTGATCTGCCCTTCTCTCCAAGGAATGAGTAGTGGCAAGTCTCCTGAAAAGGATGGAGGTTTTTTCAAATTGTGCAAATATGTGTGCTGACAGGTGGTTAGCCAGGGTGTTCAAGGTAAACCAGTGTTGAAATAATCTGTTACAATGAAATATGAACTGAAGTCTGGATTAGCTCACTTCTGTACCCGCCAGCAGCTTCTTCCATGTGGAACCTGCTCACTGTGAATCCATCTCTGCATTTCCACCAGGAGGGCTGGACTTTGATGTTTGAGGAGGTAAAATGGTTAGAACTATCTAAAATGTGCATCATTCCTACTACTCTTACTGTATCTTCTCCCTAAATATTGTTCATAAGAGAAGCAGAAAACTTTGTGCAAAATAGCAAGCAGCACTTTCTTTTTTAGCATGCAACAGGAACTTCTATAAATAGCTGTTAACATGGAGCATTCTGTAGTGACTCAGGCAAGTTCTCCCCACATCCTGCCCAGAGGCAGAGGCCTTTTCTAGTCTGAAGATACAGGAAATAGCCAAGCCAGTTTCCCCAGATCCTTTCACGGCGCTGCAACTTAACAATTTATTCAGAGAGTTATGGGACCTCATCTGCACTTGTATCAAAACCATGTTTTTATTTGCATGTACATTTTCTAATGTTCTCTTCCCTTGGAAGATGGACACAAAGGCTCAAGGGCACCAGTCTTCTTTCTTTACTGTTCAACTAATCAAACTCTCTTCCCCTATTTTAATTTTTGATTTCCTCCTTTGCTAGGAAGATTCCTTGCATTCCTGTATGAATGCCTCTCCCATTCCTCACAGGTTCTCTGTAATAAATAAGAGAAGGATAAAAACTCCTTATTCTACATTAAAATGTAGTGAGTTAATGATTTTTGATTGTGCTATCAAATATTTCCAAGTATTTAAATCCAAATTCTATGTTCTGTCAAATCTCTGGAGCAAAATACAGAAAATGCAATTAATATTCAGCATTGACCTGTAATTTTTTGATGATTTTGGACATTTGGAATTATCTTATAGTTTTCAACTGAATATTTTCTTCCTAATACTTAGACCTTACACGGATATTTGAGTTCACAGTTGCTCCTGATATTTTTTCCAAGCCACTTAAAATTACAGTTTATCAACACTAGGCTGTACATGGAAAAAATATTAATCTCTGCCAGAATAGTACAAATACTAATTAAATACTGCATGAGCACTGCTCAGAATTCAGGGCAAATGCAAAATTAACAGTCTTGCATAATAAAGCTACATGAATTTCCATATGCTGGCAATAAAAGAACCATAATTTTTCTTTATTATCTTTGAAAACTTATTTTAGGTCATTAGAACCCTGTTCCTGTAGGCTAATACATCTTATCTGTCATTTGTAATTATGCAGTTTAATGAATTTGGGATTTAGACATTACTAATTATCTGCCTGAATCCACAAATCATCTATATCATGTGTGCAAAGGATTTGGGGTATAAAAGTTACAGAAATAGATGTTGAGAAAAAATCCAGTCAGGCCTCAGTTTTGGAAACAGTAGAAGTATTGTATTTGGATACAGTAGAAGTCCCTTTGGCTCTGATCCTGCAGCGTACTTAAGTCAGAGGGAAAATATCTCAGGCTTTAAAAAGAAAGCTACGAAATATGAGCTTTTCCTTATAGCTAACGGGGGTTTTCACAATGAGTATTTTTATTATGTGTCACAGCCGCGCCTTTGGCACAGGCTTCTGCACTGCCCAGAGGTAATTCTTTTCAGAGCACCTTGATTTTTGAACCTTCACCACGCATACATACCAGGTTTCCGCATTTTTTTTCCCACGACCGGATGAACGAGCAGCTTTTGCAATAGCGCCCTCAGCTTTTTCACGGAATCACAGAATGGTTTCAGTTGGAAGGCACTTTAAAGACCATCTCGTTTTCCGGTGTTACCCTTACAAGTAATGAATACTCTGGTTAATGTCCTTTGTGTTTGCCAGAACACGTTTTCTCGCATCCTCATCCAATCTCGCCGGTGTCTTCGCTAAGTCTTCAGCAAGCTGTGCGTAACAACTTCATTGCTAACTTGTACCTCCGGTATGCAGCGTTTTGCTGGCAAGTGGACATGGCCAGTGAGAACCACAAACATTGTGGTTGGTGTGGAAGCCAGGGGCTGCACCTGGGCACGTGTAGATATCCCAGTGCCCGGGAGGTGCAGACAGGGTTACAGGAGGTGCTCTGGTCCTTGTGGGCTCCGCGGTGTCCTGGCACAGCCGGGGCTGCCCCTCTGCCACGTGCCCCAGTGCACGCCCCATGTCACCTCTGCTCTAAGTTTCTTCAGCTCCCAGGAATAAAAAAAATATTCTGATTAATTGAACTTGTTGATTAGTCGACTGTGCAAAGCACACAGCTTATTCAACACAGCTGTATTTTCACAGAATCACAGAATTAAGTTGGAAAAGACCTCTGAGATCATCGAGTCCAACCTCTGACCGAACACTGACGTGTCAACTTGACAATGGCTCTGAGTGCCACATCCAGTCTTTCCTTAAACACTTCCAGGGACCGTGACTCCAGCACCGCCCTGGGCAGTCCATTTCAGTGCTTAAGCACCCTTTCTGTGAAGAAATTCCTCCTACGTAATGTCCAACCTAAATCTCCCCCGGCGCAGCTTAAGACTATGTCCCCTCGTCCTGTCGCTGGTTGCGTGGGAGAAGAAGCTGACCCCCACCTGGCTGCACCCTCCTTTCCGGGAGTTGCAGAGAGGGATAACGTCACTCTTCAAGATCTCAAGCCTGTTCTCCTTAGAGAATTCCGAGGCTCTCAGTTACCTTCCCTAGCAGTGCCACCAAGTGACGGGCCGGGGCAGGAGGCCGTGTTCCCCCGCGGCCGTGTGACGGCTCGGGGCACAGCGCCCAGCTGAGCGCCGCCGGCCCGCCTTCCTCACGGCACAGTGAAAAAACGGAGCATTAAAAATAAAAAATCACGATGTTTATGAAAAGCAAGTCCCGGCAGGGCCCGCCCGCTCTGCCGGGCCCGCCCGACGACTAACGGGTCCTGCTCCAACCTCCGCCCCGGGGAGCGGCCGCGCTGCGCGGGCACAGGGACACAGGGCAGGCCGGGGCCGGGCGGTGCCGCCCGGGGATCTCGGGGTGGGCAGGGCGAGGGTTCGCAGCTGCAGGCCGCCCGGAGCCCGCTCTGTGCGCGGGGAGCCGCCAGTGGCTGGTGCGGGAGGACCGTGTGGCTGGGGCAGGCGCGGCCCCGCTGTGACGGGCCCCCGGCGAGCACCATGCTGCCCGCTGGGTAAGGCGGCCCCGCGGGGCATGGCGGCCGGGAAACACGGTGCCCCCGGCGGGGCCGGGTCTGGGCAGGGGAGGCCGCGCTCCGCCGTGAGGGGCTCGGGGCGCGGCCAGGGCGGGGCACCCCGAAACTCGAGCAGCGCCGCGGGCAGCGCGGCCTCGGGCGCGGCGCCGGGGCCGGTCCGGGGCACCGGGCGTGAGGGGGCCCTGGGGGTGCGGCGGGAGCGGGAAGGCGTTTGCTGCCCGTGCCGTGACACACCGAGCCCAGAGGCTGCAGCTGTCACAGAGGCGTTTCACCATCGCCATTCACGTCATTCCTGGCGCATACGGGACTCTGCTGCCGTCTGAGGTTTTTTTTGTTGTTGTTTTTTTTTTTTTTTTTTGTGTGTGTGTGGTGTCTCCCCTTTACTCTCTTAAGGCCTCCAGGTGAATCTGCAGACAGAGAAAGCTTGTGTGTACATGATATATATGTGTAGATATACATGAAGGGGAGAGAGGGAGAGAGATGTGTAAATGGCCCTGCTTTTCTGTTGGGTGTCTGAGGACCTTCCACCTTTACTTTTTCGAGATGAAACCCCGGTCCCAGAGGAAGAAAATTAAGAGGCCAGCAACCCATATTCCTTGTCAGGATGATACTGTGAACTATCACAAGGGATCTTACACACCCTCTGTGTGTTTTTGTGTTAGCACAGTTATGCTTGCCTGAAGGAGTAGTGCTGGCTAGTAGCTGGTAGAACACTTAGTGAATTGTGAGTGGATTACGTTATCTGAAGGGTTTCCTGGTTGTCCCTTCTTGCTTAATGGCTAAGAGGATTATATGCTGCACTTTAGACTTTTTTGAGTTGCTGCAATACTAAGCCATGGAGGAGAAGACCAGACTTAGCGGAATAGGACTGCTTGTGAGACCTTGTGAAATCCTACCTGGGAGATTCCTCCTTCCACTGCTACGCACACCAGCCAAGTGCAGGAGAAGTGTATGGCTATGGTCATGGATGATTTCCTAGATGCACATGGACCCCATCTGTGTTAAGATGCTACACGGTAGAAGCTGGTGTTGGGTCTGAGTTGGTTGTCTCAGGGCATGTGTTTTGTCAGTGAAGAGAACAATTGCTGCTAGTGAAACATTCTTCTTTATTGTTTTTAGATAAGGATAGGTGTCAGTTGGAATTGCAGCTGTCTTGGAACTGTTGTACTGATTGTATCTAGTTCTAAAAATCAAGCTGAAAATAAAGACTGGTGTTTCTGAAGTCATCAGCATAATTCCAAAATTAAATCCTAAATTATTTTCGTGGGATTATTTTTAATGATACTAAAGTCTCCTGCTCTGCCTATAGGTTGTGCATCATGAGGAAGCTTCCTTCTGTTCTGGCTAGGACACTCACTTCTGGGACCAGTGCCTCCCCAAGGCTTCCTGACATGTCTGAAGGTAAAGTAAATGGCTGTGCTCTAGAAGATTTAATTATGTCACTAGGGAGTTTCTTCTTTCAGGTGGTGTCCCTTCATGTATTAATATGGTCTGGATAATGAATGTGCCCTTGTCTGTTAGCTCATGGTATAAGTGTTTAAGGAAGCAGCAGAAAATCACTGTGTGTTTGGAGGTGAATGGCACAAATACGGATAATTATTGAAACTGCAGATTTAGAGGCTTCTCTGGTTCTTCAGCCTTGGAATAGCTTTGTTCTTTTCTGGCAGGATAACTGCTGCTCAGCTCTTGATAAAAGTCAGTGTAGTATCGACAAGTGTAGTGAGACTGGAGAGAATGGCCAGGAAAGAGGAAACTGAGTGGAAATTATGTCTTACAGAACTTTTAATGCATCAATCCTGTTAATTTTGCAAACTTGTAGAAATCTTTTAATCCGATCAGCAGCATTGCCTCATGAAATTGCTCTTGTCAATAGAGCTTTGTGTTGAAGGATTGTTTCAGTGCTCTAGTAGTAATAAACCATAGCACTCCTGTTTCAGAAGCTTTTAAGAAGGTTTTCTTGCATTCTAATCCCTTGTACTGAGAAAAAAGCAGGAAGAAAAAGGCTGGAGCCAGGTACAAATAATTCCTTCATGGAGTTCTGCTTATTTCTGAGATCTTCTTTTTTCCTTTGTTCTCTAAATAAAAGTTACCAGTAGTTACTGGTTATCCAGTAAAAGAGAAAATGAGGGTTATTTGTTGTTAGAGAACTTATATTCGTTGTTGTTAATAAATGCTAATTTAGGAGGTTAAAGGAGAGAAGCAAGGATACAGAATGTTGCATACTTGCAGCTCGTGCTTCTTGTTTACTTGGATAATTGATAGTGATACCACCTAGAAGGCCAGTAAAAATAGTGAAACAGTGAGGTCATCCTGGTACTCCAAGGGGTACTAATATTTTCTGGACTACAATAACTGTAAACATTTGAGATTCTGTTTCAACGTTGTTTAAATTCAATGTTTTGCTTATATGTAAACTATGTTCCTTCAATTTGGTATCCATGCTTTCACAAAACACCAAATACTTTTTCTTATTAGTTTTTCACGTGCTTCCTTTCCACAACTTGGGTTCCAGTTGTGAATGCCCTCACTTCTTCCATGACTCTCCCAAACTCTACACAAAGCAGGACTTTGGAATTTTCCTCTGAAAAACCTCTCATCCTGCTTCCTGAAAAATGCTCCAGATACTCTTTCCAAAATTAACAGTGTTTGCCAACAGTGCACGGTAGCCCCAGGTTTGAAAAACTGGGATTACACTGCAAGCAGATACCACACAGAGTCCGTGGACAAGGAACTGGAAAGCTGTCTTGAAAGGAAAGGACAAGCTGAGTTGAAAACAAAAAGACACTGACTGTAAATCAGGCAAGGATAGATTGCCTGCAGTTACTAAAATTAAGGAACATGTGCCTAAATGGAACTGAAGCAGGTAGAATAATCAAGTAACTCCTTATAAGATGTAAATTGCATTGTTTCTTTTCATTGTTAATCTAACCTGTGTTTTGTACTCCACAGGACAATCACCCATTCATGTGAATAATGGTGTGTTGTGGTAATTTGTACAGATTAAAATATTTGCTCTACCACTAAACTTACTCAGCTACTGTTTTTCCTTACTTTAGCACTGATAAAAAATGAAGTGCCATTACTCTTCTGTCTTGACTTGCTTAAAGCCCCTTTTCCTTTGGTGAATGGCCCTGGTCTTAACTGTGGCAGTGTTGTTGCACTAGATCTCTGTCAGCACACTCTGTCTGCAGTGCTGGATAGATAATACCTTTCTAAGAGGCTTGTGGGATACAAAATCTCTGCCGGCAGCAGCTCCTGCAGTACTTGGCTTCATTTTAGACATTTGAGTCTGTATCTTTCACCTAAGCTCTGTACCAAAGCTGGTGGTCCACCTGAACCTGGCTGCAGCTGGGGAGGCACCAGCACGAGGGACGTGGATCTCACTGGTAGAGATGAATGCAGTGATCTTGTCCAGCTGCCCTCCTCGTGTCCTTTTCCACAGCGTAGTGCAAATAAACTCAGATCCTGCTGCTCTGGCATTGGTGATCCACTGATCACAGTTCAGGAGGTACTGTGAAATATGCAACGTGATCACATTGGAGAAAGCCCAATTGCTGTAATTCTTTCGCACTTTTGGGATGTTTGCCAAATAAGGAAAGAAATAGCTTATAGATTTTTGTGCTTAATTTTCTTCCTTAAATTTCTCTTGTTACTTACCTAAATTTTTAATGTCTAGAAGAGCAATATAATCTTCCTAGGAAGGAAAAAAAAAAAAAAAAGAGAAAAGCTATGTACTTATGAGCTGTAAAACAGACTAGATTTGGCTTGACAACATTTTAGAAACACTTTACGCTTTGTCCCTTTTACAATTGAGATAAAAATTTTATGTGTTCTCAACCTGGAAAATATTCATTTTTATACCTAACATTGAAATCAGATGTATTAAATGGGACTAACCTTATATATACATTTTTGCAGGTTTGGACCTGAGATTTTTTTTTTCAGAGCTTTTTACCTCTTTAGAGTTGAAATGGAAGATGAACTTAGTTTAAACAAAGAGGAAATGCTGTTTATTCCCCCTCCATCCCAGCACAGTCTGCACACTGTTGAAAAATTGAGGTTTTGTGTTCTAGAAGTGGTAACAGTGTTTCTGCTAACACTGTATTCATCAAATGCATGCTATGGCAGCTTCACAGGTGGAGTATGGGTAACAAGAAAGTAATACCTGTTCTGTAAGCAAGCCTGCTGCTGCTTAAGGAAAAAGGAATCAGACCTTCCCCGTTTCCAAAAGAAATCAACTCTCAAGATTTTCAATCAGGTTCTTTCATTGAAATTTTTTTTTGTTCTTAGAATTAGTAGTAGTAGTCTTTTAATTTCAAAACATGTTTTTATCCTAATTTTGTAAAAAATGAGGACTAAACAATTTATTTTATTTTGTCTTTGCCTATCTTCTTGTCCTCCTCTTCTTCCAGAACCTTTAGTTGTTCGATGTCAGCCAAAATAGATGAGCCACCAGTCTCAAAGAGAAATGCATTTCCACAAACTTTGTGAGAATTGGCTTCCAAATCAGAGGTTTGTTAGGGTGCCAGAGCTAGTGCTGGGGTCAACCATGGATCCTGGTGTTTGATGGCTGTTGGTGAGTCACTGGATCCATGTGCTGGCTGGCAGTCATTGCCTTGCCTGCCTCTGGCTCAGGCTGGTGCTTCTCCAGCAGGCAGGCAGAGCAGAACCAGGCTGGGAGTGTAGGGGCAGGGGCTGAGGGTGCTGCAGGGGAAGGAACAGGGAAGGGCAGGTTTGGAGTATAGCAGGGGTGGAGGTATGGGGGGCTTGGGCAGAAGCTGAAGTGACTGAGGAGGAGGGAAGCAGAGTTGAGTGGATCTGACTGAGAGAGTGGAATGTGATTTAAATCCTGGGAAATCAGCTGGGCTTGCTCCAGGGTTTTAGGACAGCTTGTTGATTGCTGTGAATACTCTGACCAGGTATTTAGCTTGAAAAATGCTAAGCCTGATAAAGGATCAGCTTGTGACTCACCAGCAACCTCTTTCAATTTCACCACGAATTCTGGATATTTTTTGGTAGCTCTTCCTTGATGTGTCCCTATTTTGTCCTGGTATTTGGACCTCCTTGTATAAAAAAATCGTTGTAAATAAGCAACAAATCCCCTCTATACAATTCTCAACTTCTATTCCGAGCTTGGGAATTGTTGCTGCTTGTTTTCAGGTGTTTCCAAATAGCCAACGTTCACCTGCCTAACAGCCATGGAGTAGTTTGGTAGATTTGATGGGACCTTAGCACACTTAATAAACTCATCTGAGAAAATGTAGAAAACATGCTTATGCAGATTATTCTTGAAATTTAGGAAAAACTTGTGCAGAACTAGGATTAACTCAGAGTGCAGACAGGGCCAGAATAAATTTTATAGGCCTGCCTTCAGTGTCTTAACACTGTATTCTTTCAGAGTGCTTAAAATTTGGGCTATGAAACCCCGCTGGCAAGAACCAGTCTGCTGATATGGCCTGCCTTCATGAGTGGGATTATTTAATTGGTATTCTTCTCATTCCCTGTTTCCCAGCTGCACTGTTCCCTTTTAAGTTCTTTTATGACTTTCTGATTTGTGTTATCTTCACAATTTGTGTTTAGGCTGTAATATTTTCACATCAAAATTCCTCAATCTAATCTTGATCTATGGTGTCTTTCAGCTGTTAATTAGCACTGGAGGTGACTGATTGCACTAACAAACACTCTTTGTTGAATACATGCAAAAGCTATAGCATCATGTTACTCAACCCATTACTGTGATATGCCTACTAACAGCAGCAGTGAATTTGGCCAAACTTTCTTTTCTGGGCTGCTATTTGCATGAATTTGCTTAATTTTCCTGTTCTGGGATGAGGATTGTGCCTTTAACACCAGGCAACCTCACATTTATCACTTGCAGAACTAAGCTTGATTTGCTTTGATTTTTCTTTTTTCCAGTGCGGAGCAAATTGAGGGATATAGTGGGAGCATCTACCAACTGGAGGTACAGTGTGCATTACATGTATTTTACTTCATTTGTGAAACCAAGGTGGAGCTCAGGGTTGTGGTAGTGGAAGTTACCAGTAGTTAGCTTGCTGACTGGGGAAGAAAAAGATCCCACTAAAAAGTAATGAAACAAGGTTTCTGAATTGGTGCTTTGTGGATCACAAACTTCTAAGGTTTCTCTGGCAGAAACAAAATACCTGATCTTGGTGCTTCCAAGATTGTCCCACTACTAGCTTTAAATCCAATGGGAATTACGAGCTGTAGAGTCTGACTGACAGTGCTGTATTGCTGTTACCTCTTGAGTTCTCTCTAGGTGGATTGCCCACATGGGGGATTTATCCTGAGCTGAGCTTGCTCACGGTGTAGCAGGCTGCACTCCAAATGGCACCCATGTCTCTTTGGAAAATTGCCAGCTTGGGATCAGGGTCTCCTTAGTCAGGAGCATCTTGAGCATTTCCTTTGTCTGCTCTAACTTATTTTTTGACTAATTTACATATACTTTAAGTAATTGCTGGCTTGGCTTTATTCAAGTTACTTTCCTTCACGTTCATTACATTGACTAAGCCAGAGTTGACTGTAACCCTCTACTCTTATGGTCTGGAAAAGTCAATAGAGCAGTCTGGAAGAATTATGCATTGCAGTTTGGTTGGTTTCATGTGTATTGTTAATTTTGACTGTATTTGCTGAGTTCTTCTTTCCCACTTTGTGCAGTGATAGGGAAATGAAGAGAGGCTTGCCTGTGTGGAGTGTCTGATGTGTCCAGGCCTTCTGACTCAGTTTATCTAAACGCAACTGTAGGCATTCTAACAAAAATGCCTGAATCTGGGAAGCTGATTTTTTGCTTAGTAAGAGTAGTATCTAAGCATGAGAGGACTTGAACTTTTCATCAAGTCAGCTGGAAAGGGCTCTAGAAATTGTTTTATGAAAAAGCCTTTCCCACATCCCAGAATGGCTGAGGAGGAATGATGCCACATGGAAATACCATCCAAAAATATGAAAATTGAGATTTTAGAGGACTCTGGTCAAGTCTGATCTTCCATCTATTTTTTTCCCCCACTGCTCCCATCCTGAAGGGAGAGCAGACTGAGGCCAGGATCAGCATAGCAGTGTTTTTCTTAGATAGGTGCTTCTCTTGTGCTGGACAAAATAGAGCAGGAATGGTTTGCAGAGTATTGAATCCTTCATCTACTGTGGAGAAGAAAATCCAGGGACACCACAGATGGCAGTGCTTGAGAATGACAGATTTGATACAGAAAGGTTTGGAGGATGTGGATCGTGGAGCCTTTGAGAGCCCACTTTTAAAATGGAGTGACAAAGATGTGATGCATGTGGAGACTGAACAGCTGGAGATTTAACTGAGTTAGGCCACAGAATGACTAAAGAGAACAAATCTGAGGAACAGCTTGATAGGGATCCTGAAAAGGGAGCTAGGGAAGGACTGATGTACATATATCTGGAATGCTGGGAGAGGGGAGAGATGCATGTTGGAGGAATGTCTTCAGCCATTAATGTTGCTAAAAGGAGACTTTGGTTTATGATTTCTCTTGTAAAGGCCAGTGGCATTTTGTATTCATTTGTTATTAAAAAGAAATATCTTGGTTATGTGTTTATTCTGGTTTTGTACTTAAATTGTAGTTAAAACTGTTAATCTGTTCATTGTCAAATATGGTCTAGATGGAGTTGTGGCCATTTCAGAAATATATGAACATATCTCAGAATGTTTAGGGTGGGTGTTAGTTAATATTTAGATGAATCCTTGTTACTGTATGACTAGTCCTGCAGTGTGTAACAGTATTTGTCTGTTGAAAAATGTTACTGCACTGAGCCCAATACTTCTGTTACATTGAAGAGCACATTCTGAAGTGGAAGGCAAGAAGAATTCTGCTGCTGACCTCAGAGGAGCCAGGATGGAACTGGTGAAAACAGAATATAGTTGAATATAGTTATTGTTAGGTTTCTTTATGTTTGTAGACAAATTTCTGATTTACTTTCTGATTAATTTCTTTTAAGCCTTTCACTGAAAGACCTTGGAAAAAACTTTTTTAAAAAGCATGAAGATGCATCATCTTGGATGTTGCATCTTCCCTTAGTCACCTAGTATATTCCATTTCTATGCAGTGGCATAACTTCAAACATTAACCCTCTGGAGGAGGTTGTTATCTTTCTGTTTCCTCTGAACTCTGTGGTAGTCATGTTGCCCAGATGAGGTAAATCACATCTCATGTTTAAAACAAACAAATGAAACTAACTGAAGTTTTCTGCTTGACTTTTACTCTCCTTGATAGTGGATTATACATATTTCCCCAAAACTTATTAAACGGAAAAGAGGGAATATAAATATGTTGAAGCTTGACTTTCTGAAATACTTCTCAAGCCAAGTAAGCCTTCATCTTAAGTGGCTAATACCCAGAATTCATCCAAAGTCAAAACTTAAGACAAAATTTATTTTTGGTGAAAAGGTTTTCTGTTGTTTTCTTTCATTTTTTAATTGGTTTTGTTAAACACAGTGTCACTGAAATGTCAGCAATGCAGCATGCACAGCTTGAAGGAATGGCACACATCCAGAAATTTAACATTAAGTTTGGTTGCTTAGTGTTTTATACATTCTCTTGCTCTATGAAATGGATCCATATTTTTGCGTATACCTTGGCTTTATACCAGAACCGTTGCATGTTTAACCCTTAGGTTTTTAATAGAGGGGTATTGATTCTAGGGATGAATCAATATGAAATATGAATCAGTTATGAAATACAAATCAATTATTAAATACTTGCTTTACTCAGTCAGGTTGCACTTTTAAGGGGAAGGAGCTTTGGTGAAACAGGTAAGAGAGAATGCTGGGCAAGACTGTTACATCTTGTAGATACCTGTGCAAGGAATCAACCTGGTAGATTGGAAAGAAGTGGCAGTAAGTTGGCCCCTTTTCCACTGTGAGAGTTGCAGCCCCTCTGACTCCGTGGTGCTGGAAAAGCAGCTCTGAAGGACTAGTGCTTCCTTTTCTATATAGTTTGTTTGTGTAACTTTCCTGTGTAATTTTAAGATACATGGGTAGGAAGGGAGAAAAAAAAGTAGGTTAGTTTTCTCTGTCTTTTAGCTTGCTGTGAGAACTGATACTGCAAAGGGGGACGTCACCTGTGGATGATGGCAAGTCTTAGCAGATTAGATCTCTTGTTGTTAGTGTTAGCCAACACTGTACATCTGCTTTACTGCTTGGGAGAGAGTGTAAAGTGATGGTCAGTCCTTTAAAATTGACAGTGTGGGAAGATTTGTGATACTGTAGCTATGGAAGACATGAATGTGCACAAAACCCCATAGGTTGAATTATGTCTGGTTTGTTCTTTTCAAGGGGAACCATTTTGGTACATTCAGAATTAGATGCATTTTGTTCATCTCGTTAGTGCGAAGTATGTGCTTGCCACTTGTACACAAACTATTTCAAAGATTTCTGCAGTAGTCTTGCTTAGCATCTCTCATTTTGTGCATTTCACTTTCAAGGCACGCTCACTGTGTCTTGTTATTTTTACTACATTTTCGTTTTAACTTTGATAATCATCAATGTGGCATTTTTTAGCTAGGGTTGCATTTCTGTTGTACTTCAGAATAATGGAGTTTTTCTTACCAGGGATCATGTGCAAGCAATGCAAGAAAGAAAAGCTCTTCATACTTTGCTGGCAAAGCGGCAGGAAGATCTGCCTCCTAGGAGGATGAAGGATAGCTACTTGGAAGTCATTTTGCCTCTAGGGAGTCAGCCTGAAATAAGAGAAAAGTACCTGAATGTACACAACAGTGTAAGGTAACAAAGTAACCGTGTTACACATGCAGGAAACCATTAACTTCTGTTTGCTATGTATGTAGGTATTTAATTGTCAAAACTGTATTGCAGGTTTGGAAGGATACTTGAAGATCTTGACAGTTTAGGAGGTATGTACCTATGCCCTTGCAAAGGCTGCACAAAGTGAGTTTGAGTACTACTGAGCACTGGTTGGTGTGACTCAGTATGGCCTTGCAGGGAAACCCAGAATGGTGCTGTTGCAGAAGGGAAGGAAAGAAAGAAGACACTGGTACTGAAAGAGAAGGAAGGATGATAAAGAACAGATGGAAGCAAAATTATTCAGCTTCCTGCCTCTGTCAGATTTTTAAAGGACCAGCTACAAAAATAATTTACTGAAAAGGGATCCTAGATTATGAATTTGCATTGAGTATGAACTCAGAGAAAATCTGCAGAGTGTATATTGAAAATGAAAACTTACTATTTTTTTTAAATCTTAAAAAAAAACCTCAACAAAAACTGACACAAACCCCAACAGATAATAAGATACAAATATTTTAATCTTCCCTTTGGGGAGAAGAGAGTATAATCTGGAAAGAATGTAATGTATCCATTGAGAACAAATTAAATACAATTGGTGTATATTCTTGGGTTCTACAAATTGTTGTTAAGGGTGAAACCAACTCAGTTGTTGCATGAGTTAGGTTTCTTATTTTTTTTCCCTTTTTTATTTATTTGTGGTGTTGAAAAATTCAGGATCTTTGGCTTTCGTATTAGAAGTGTGAGGTTGTTAATAGAACTGGGAGATACTTTTTCTTAAAACATCACCAGTTGACTTCCTCCTTCATCGGAGTTCTGTAGCTGGTTGGGAGCTTTTTGATCAAGGTTTTTGACAAAGAATTAAGTGCTTATTAAGGGAAAGTTGTGAATAGAACATTTTTTTCTGTTCCTTTTGAGAGTCTAGATGGACAAAATTGAGGAAGGCAGAGAAAGAAGTGAATGCATGTCTATTGAGGATAGACAAAATAGCTGCATGACTGATATTTCTTCCTAGGAGGTGGAAGATACTGGCTTCAGTATCTGTCCTGAATTAGAAAAGGAGACTTCAAACTGTTGGCTACCCTCCACTGTTAGATGAGATGAGCCTGTTTTTCATTCTGTGCATTGATTATTTTCCCCAGAAATCTGTGAAGAACTTACTTTTTTTCCTGTGACAGCACAGAATGTCTTTGCCTTGTTTGCAGTCATACTGGGCTCCAGTCAGTTCCACTGGGGATGCATTGTTTTGGGTTAATCAAGATTCTGTCCCAATTAAACAATATTCAGGGTGGTCATATTGATTAATAAGTTGATAGGCATAACAGATTTTAGAATTATAACTTCAGTAAACATAGGGAAAAAAAATCTTAGATTACTTGGAAGGTTAGAGATCTTCCAGATCACAAAATATTCTGATTTGGAAGGGACCCACAAGGATCGTCAAGCTCAACTCTGAAGTGAATGGCCCATGTGGGGATTCCTTCTCTCCTATCTCATTAAGTACGAGACAGATACTTTTGATAATGAAAGTCTGTGTTGAGTGAAAATTACATGAGCACTAGAAAAAAACGTATCTTTGCATCCTTGAATTACTTCGAGGAGTCTGTTTACTTGGATGTTCTCTTATGAACAAAGCTAATTAGTTTAGATAGTGGTTTGGCTAGTGGTAATTGCAGTGTGATAAATACCTCTGACTATGGTTTCGTGCCTGTAAGACACAGTTTATTTAATCTCCACCTCTTTAAAGGAATCAGTGTTTAAAAAGTCCTCAGATAGCATGTATCCTTGGACAGCCTTCATGAACTCAAAATAGAAGATAGGAAGAGTCTGAGACAGGGAGCTGGCAAGGCAGAGCGAAGAGATTATGTGGGATTGGAAGTCAAGTGATGAGCTGGTTTAAAATGCTTAGTTAAATTTATCTTTGAAGTAAGTAAATATGCATAAAACTGAGACAGCTGCTGCTATTTTCTTTATAGCAATCCCATGTGTTAGTTACATGAAAACGTGGAAGCTGTACTCTCCTGTAGTAGGATACTTTAGTTGTGTTTTCCAGGTACTTCTTATACTTTGCAAAGATGACTTTGATCTGCTCCACTTAGGTTTTTGTTAAAGAGCTGACTCCATTTTTGGTCTCTTCACAGTTCTTATTTGCTACACTCACACCAAGCAGGAAATGCAGCCAAGGTCTCCTTTATCCATAGTTACAGCTCTGGTGGATAAAATCAGTAAGTGGCAATTTAGTAAATAAAAATATTTCATGTGCTTGTCTTACTCTTTCATCAGCTACTGCCTTCCCATGGTTGTTATTGAGGATACCTTTTTTTACTCCTGTTTGGTTCACTTCATCTTGTTTTAGCTTTGAAGTATTGTGGCTTTTGTTGACAAGAGGTGGGAGGAGGGTTTTGTAGATGCTTTGCAGCATTCCATATGTCACTTCCCTTCAAAATACAACTTTCACGGTTCCTGCATTTTTGTGTTGAGTTTTGTTTTGGTGTGCAGGTTCTTGGCTTCTTTATTGAACAGTGTTTGTTCTGGTGGAGTTGGACCTTGCTTGTGTTGCCTGTTCTCCTGAACATTTCCTTGGGTCTGCTGTCCACCTGTGTGCCTGCTTCCTACTCCTGTTCTGGCTGCAGAAGTCTGCACAGGCAGAAACTGCAGACAAGCAGTGTGGTCCATTGCAACAACTGTCTTTTCTGGGTTGTCTTTGTGTGTGCTGCCACTTTCAGATCATATGAAGGCCCTAGAGAATCTGGCTTGTCTAGCATTATCTGTGAGTGATCTGTCTCCAGTAACCCCTACTGTTTGTGTTGTAGATTTGTGCCAGAAGATTATACATCCAGACTGTGACATCAAATTCACAGGCAATGTTTCTTGGGTTGGGAAGACCTCCATGGAAGTGAAGATGCACATGCTGCAGGTTAGCTCCTGTGACTTCTCTCCATCTTACACAGGCATGAGGTGCTTCAGGGGGAATTTACAAGAGCACAGAGCAACAGGGAAAGGGGCTTCAGACTGAGAGGGTGGGTTTGGATGAGATAGTGGGAAGAAGTTATTTACTGTGAGGACAGTGAGGTACTGGCACAGCTTGCCCAGAGAAGCAGGGATGCTTCATCCCTGGAAGTGTTCAAGGCTGGATTGGATGGGGCTTTGAGCCATCTGATCTTGGAAGGTTTTCCTGCCCATGGCAGGGTTGTTGAAACTGAATGTCTTTAAGGTTCCTTCTAACCCAAACCATTCTGTGATGCTATGATTCTGTGGTAATTCAGGTAAAAAGGGAAATAGTTTTTTATTCAATTGTTCTGCTTAAGTAAAGTCTCGAATGTAGAAGATGATGTTACACTTTTTTTGTCTGAACTCCTTATAGTGCTGGCATTAGTGGCAATTTGGTATTGACAAAAAAAATGCTGTGGCATTTCTCAGAGTAAAGGTTAAGTGGGTCCTTTTACAATGCGTGTGTGGATTTCCTCCCCTCCCAGCTGAAAGTTTTTAGTAAGCATTCCCTGGTAAATGTTTACGTTGCAGGATTCCTGAAACTAAAGTTTTAGTTATTTCCTTATCTTTGACCTATTGTGAGAGACGTTGGAAGGAATGAGAGAATGTGAAAGTAAGCAGAATTAACAGTGTGATTGAATGGTTTATGTCAACTAAATAGCTTGCTAGGCACATTTACAATTTTAGAGTTCAGTAATATATTTTTTTCCTGTCTCTTTTAGTTACATGGTGGTGATTACAGCCCTGTGTTAGATGCAACCTTTGTCATGGTGGCCCGGGACCCAGAGAACAAACGGTAATTTGTAGGACAGGAAAAGTTTGCTGTGCTGAAAATGGCAAACATGGCAGCTTGCTCTGTATGTGCAGAAGCCATATAATGTAGGTGATACATAAACCACAAAGTTGATGCTTTCTGCTGGCAAGTGTTAACTTTCCTGTGACAAGCTTCAGAGTATTGATTTCAGCAGTCAGATAATACCAGGAATTGCTGGCAGTCTTGGGATCTGACCCTTTTTAAAACAGATTTTTCCCTGTGTTTGAGTAAGTGGTCTGAATGAACATAGAAGTGAATGAATCTGCCAGAAACCCACCTGTATTCCAGCAGCTGTTTGAATTAATGATTGAGTTTCAGTAGTTAAATAGTCTTTGAGTGAACAATGCCATTAATTCCCTGATAGACACTTGATAGGTATCATCAGAATAATTCAGACTAAAACTGGCCTATGTAACTAAGATGGAACTGGTAACTATTCCCACAGAACTTAAAAAATGCCAGACACTTTGTTATTTTTCTGGTTTTACTTTCTCTACAGTTCCTTAGTCATTAGAATAAAAGGCTGCTCAGTTGCAGTTTAGGTTTATGACTCCAGCATCAGAAAAATTGGCTGTAATTCTTACCTCTTTCCTGTATAGCCTGCCAAAGTAATAAACAATTCTCTGTTTCTAATTAGTTTGAATAATTGCTTGTATTTAACAAAGAAGGATGTGTTTAATGAAGGGGTTTTACTTGATATAATTATGTGGTCCTGATAACATTAGAAGTAGTTTTTAGGTTGGTTTTCTTCAGATTTTTTCTAGAACCAGTGAATATACTATACATTAAGAAAACAAATTATATTATGGTTCCCATTTTAAGGAATAATTTTTCAAAATAATTACATCAAATCTGATGTAATTATACAGTAGCAGATTGAGGACAAACCTATATGAACTTGTGCAGATAGATGCAAACTTCAGTGGCTGTTGTGCAAGCTAGCTGGCCACAGGCCAGCTGTGTTTTAGAAGCGTTCTGTCCATGTAAAGAGAGTATTTGTGTGAGGTCAAAACCCTTCAGAGAGGTACAGGATATGTTAGGTTGGCTGTAGCCCCACAGAAACACAGTTGTGTGGCTATGGGACCATAGCAGACTTGCATCTCAGCAGCTTGGGGCTTGGTCAGGAGAGCTGGTGTAGATGTGTGCTGAGCTGAGGAGAGGGGAAATGAGCTCTGTGATGGAAAAGGAGCTGGTGGGTCTTCAAAATCCAGAGGTTTAGAAAAGCAGGAAAGAGCAGTTTGTTCTAAGAGAAAAAATCCTCTCTGCCTCTTGTTGCCAGCCCAAGTTAAGGCTTGGGGTAGAGATGAATTGTTCAGCAGGTCTGTGTGTGTGTGTGTGCATGTCTGTATATGTGTGTATATGTATGTTGTTCTCAGCATTTGTATAAACGTTGAAAGTAGAAAAATAATTATTAGAAATTATGGGGAAGAATGGCTCTTGAAAATAAGCATTTGTCTTTACTTGTGAAAATAATTAAATGTTATATAATTAGGTGAAAGTAAACTTATTTGTGCAGTAAAATAAACACAGAAATTTGTGCTCAAGGCACGTCATAATCTTCTTTGATAAGTGGTACACGTGGTAAACAGCTTTTGGCTGTTGATAAGGCTGTCAAGGGAACGTGTAGATTATAAAAACACTTGCTACAAATGTCACCATGCTTCTCTTCCAGGAGGAGTGGTACCAGTTAGGTTTTGGTTTAGACTATCCTAGATCATCATGTTTTCATTTGCTGAGTTTTTGAACAGCTTTCTTCTTGAACAGTCTTCATTATAATTTATGGGTGCAATTTTAGCTTCTTAAGAACCATAGATGTGTCACCTTCTCTTTCCTGATTGCTCTAGGTAGGGGTTGGATCACTTAACTGCCTCTTCAGAGTTAAAGTTAATGTGATATTCTGTTGGCAGCTGTATTTATTTCTACCATATAACCTGAAGTAATATGTCTATGTAGTATGTCTTTTCATCTTGTACTGTGTATGTGAGCAAAAATGGAAGACTGTTATAATGTATTTACAGGACAAATTCTTGCAAAGTTTGTAACTTAAAAAAAACTTCCTGTCCATAGGCCAGCATTTGTTAATCCACTCATTCCTGAGAGCCCTGAGGAGGAAGAAATCTTCAAGCAAGGGGAATGTATGTTATATTTCCTGGTAGTATGCACATCTGCCTCAGTTTCATCTTAGTATCTGGGTGGAAGTAAAGTTCAGGAGTTCTGCTACTTAGAAATGCTCCTAATTTGTTTAAAATCAGATTTTTGTTCTGTCTCGTTTGTGTCAGTAGTATAAGAGTTTAAAAGCCTGCAATCACATGCTTGGAAACTCTTTGGCTAAACTGATAGACAGGGCCACTCCTGATGTGCTGTGCACACCCTCTGGACTCCTCACTTGGCAGGATGCTCCCTCTGCCTGGGATCTGAGTGCAGCACAGGGGTTCCTCATGCTCTGGCCGATTGATTACCCCATGGTGGGCCTGCAAGGCATCACAGCTCCTCACCTGTCTGCGTGCCCAGGTTCCTTTTGGAAAGAAACTCAGGAAAAGAAAAAGGGGAGAGCAGGGGAAGGAGAGTGTAGCTCCGTCCTCATTTGTTTCAAGCTGGAATTTTAAAGCAGAGAATTAGAAAAGCATTGAAGACTGAATAAACTGGACAGAAGATCTTTGAAGCTAAAATTTCAATCACTGCAGCCTATGGTAATGAGTTCTGTCATAAGCTTCCATTCTTGTACCATTGGCAAAACCTGAAGCTGATTGTTCTGTAGGGTTTTTTGTTAGATATGTTCTGTACGTTGAGGGGAGTACTCAAGTTTTCTGTGGGAACAGTGTGTGGGTGTCATAAAATATGTATAGAAGTTCTTCATCACCTTGGTGAGGTACTAGTGAGCTTGTGCTTTATTTTTATTTTGATGCAGTCAATTCTAAAAGCCAAATTTTCATTTCAATCGATAGGACCATGAAGTTACAGCTTTTAACTTACAGGGGAAAAGGAAAAATGGAAAGATAGTTGATTCCAGGTTAAAATCTTTAGAGCCTTTATTTGTTTTTTCTTTGAACTCTAATACTATGGGGTTTTTTTAATATTCAGTGAACAAATTGAAGAGGATTGATTTCAGCACTGCTTCCTTACTGAAAATGGCTCCTACTGCAGAAGAAAGAAACATTGTGCATGACATATTCCTTAATACATTGGACACAAGGCAAGAAGGGGAGGGGTGAAGGAGAACTGATGTCTTATGAAAGAGAAAAGTGCCTTTTGAGTGGGTGCTCCTAAGAGGGTAGTCTGGTATAAATGCACACATTCAAATTCTGTGGCAGTTTATTTGAAACCCACAAGCTTTAATGTGATCTCTGCAGCTCTTAAAAGAGTCTTCTGTTGTTCTAAACAAGCTGTTAGGAATAATTTTGAGGAAACAGGGTAATGATGTTTAACCAGATAAGAGAATGGAATGGTTTTGCAGTCATGACTTGCATAATCAGTTTTCTGCCATGATATCTAATTAAAAAACCTGCCAGGGCAGGAACTGGCTACCTATTTACCAAATAACCTTGCAGTGTGTTTTAAATACAATACCTGACAACATTATTTGAGGGAGTTTTTAGCATACTTCTCTTACACTTGAGATTAGTGTGAAGTCATCTGATGCCAACAGTGATAGAACAGTGTGTAATTACATTAGTGCAATGTTGTATTTGTGATAATTTATAATTTATTTAACTTACTAGCCTATACAATTGCTATTTTTAAAGTTGTTTACTAAAGGCAGATGTACTTTCCCTTAAAATTAGCAGTTGTACTTTGTATACATTCCATCTGGGTTTGAAAACTTCAGACTGTCTGCATGTTTGATGTTGAATTATTTTATTAGCTCACTGTGTGCTTTTATTTCCTATTATGACTTAAAAAACAGAGCAAGGCTTTTCTGACAAAGTGTGCACTTTGTGGTTGTGATTCATATTTTCTTTCATGTACCTTTTCAAACCTCTTCATTCACATAAACTTGAACATTAGCAGAAATTGTTGAAAGACCAGGAGCGTAGGTTTATTGCAGTGACGAATCAAAGGACAGCTTTAGATAAGGCTTCAATGTCAGCTGGAACAATGTTTTAGTAATACCATTTCTGTTTTGGGATTTGGTTTGGTGTTCTGTGTTTTTGTGGGGTTTTTTTAGTGTGTGTCTGCATTTGCTATTATGCTTTTTTTGGCTTGCTGAATCCTGCTAATTCTGTGGACTATAAAGTTTATTGTCTCTTCCAAAGGACAGTGAGTTTCCAGAGTCGTAAATTACCACCCAATTCAGTGTGGATGGAAGATGCAAAGCTAAAAGGCCTGCAGATTTGCCATCCTGAGGTATTGTGAGAAATATTAATGAATTACAGAATGTTACTTAAGAAGTAACTTTGAGAGGGAATTTTTACAAGGACACATAGTGACAGGACAAAGGGTAATGGCTTTAAACTCAAAGAGGAAAGGTTTAGAATAGATATTAGAAAGAAATTTTTTACTGTGATTGTGGTAAGGCTCTGGAACCGGTTGCCCAGAGAATTTGTGGATACCCCATCACTGGAAATGTTCACAGCCATGCTGGGTGGGGCTCTGAGCAACCTGGTCTAGTGCAAGGTGTCCCTGCTTCTGGCAGGGAGGTTGGAACTAGATGTCTTTAAGATCCCTTCCAACCCAAACCATTCTATGACTCTCTGAACTTTTGTCTAAGATTAGTCAAACCATTATTTTGTTTGGCTTCTGCAGTCCTTGCAATGTAGAGCCTAGTTTCTTTTGCCAGTTTTTTGTTATTTGTATGGATTACCACAGCAAACTGGATGATTTTTAATGACTTTGTTTTTCTACCAGACTGTTAATTCTGTGTAAAGAAATTCCTTTGCAAAGTGTTTGCAAAAAGTCTGGCCTTTGGTTGCCGATACAATTTTGAGTTGTGATCTTATGCTGTCAAATTAGTCAGATGAGCTCTTGTCAAGTAAAGTTGCCTCAGGCATTTTGAATTTTACATACATATTTCAGTAGTGTTTTTTATATATTCAGGTGTTGGGACTTGTGCTAGATACTGTGAACTGAAGTGCACACTTCAACACAATTCTTGAGAAGAGTTTGCTATTTGTTTCTGTGTACAGGAACGGAACATCTTCAATAGGATCTTTGGGGGTTTTCTTATGAGAAAGGCATTTGAACTGGGATGGGCAACTGCTTGCAGCTATGGGTGAGTTGTAGACCTGCAGTACTTATATAATCCAGAGCATTGTGCACATACACAGAGGTTGGGAACCCAAGCTAACCAACCTAATGACTATCTGAGCTGAAAACACCTAGGTATCTGGTAGAATTGTGCACTATTGGTGCAGAATGCTGCTTTACTTGGAGCATCTGTCATATTTACAAAGAGATTGGCATCTTGCTCCTTGGAGCTTGGGTTTTAAGCATTACTTGTCACAATAAAATAAAGCAGAAAATGGATGTATTTTCTATCTTACAAAGATATTGAGATGGACTTTTTAACCATATAACATATTCATTCTATCAAATAAATGTTGCATCTTTGCATTCAATACACAAGAGGAATTGGTTCTGAACTTCTGTTAACTGCTTAAACTTAGGAAGTGTGACTGAAGTCATCACCCAGCAAAGGTCTGTGTGGAAGTTTAATGGGGTATGCATAGCCTGGTATAAAGTTAAGTGGTTTGTGTCAGTGCCTGAAAAACTGAGGCCTGAGCAATAATGGCCTGATGAAGATTGTCTAGCAAGTGTAAGTCATAAGATACAAGAATGGTGCAATAATGTGACCTTAGAAAGTGTGTACTTCATTGGTGTGAGAGATTTCCTCCAGTGATGACATAACTCTTTAACACCTGTAGCCTCTGTTTTTAAGGAAGAGATTTATTCTCTAGTAAGCCTTCGTTAAAATGCTGATAAGTGGATATTTTAAATTTCTCCAAACATCCTTTTTATGCTTGAGAAGAAATTTCTCTTTTGCTTCCTCAGGAGTTCCAGACCCTTTATCATATCTGTTGACGATATCATGTTTCAGAAGCCAGTTGAGGTTGGATCCTTGTTACTGCTTTCTGGACAGGTAGGAGTTGATTTCATTTTGAAAAGGAGCAAACCTTGTCTTTGCTGTCACCAGTGTTAGTCACTGATAATGAACAGTGTGTTATGAGAGTGTGTGACTTTTCTCGTCAGATCTTATAATGAAGTCTGTTACAGTTTTCAGCACTGGTGATAAATTACAAGCTCTAACTCTTGTTTTGACTGTGTAGGTCTGTTACACAGAAAAAAACTACATCCAGATTCGAGTACACAGTGAAGTTTACAATGCAAATACCAGGGAGCACCATACTACCAATATTTTCCATTTTACATTTATATCAGAAAATGAGGTCCCACAAGTTGTACCTAAGACATATGGAGGCAAGTATTCCATTAGTATGTTGTCATCATTACTCTGTAAAAAAGATGAATTTCTTTCTCTTGGAACACTGTCATTTTAAAAGATGTACTATTAGCATTTGAATAATTTAATAGGATTTCATGGCAAACCACATATATTTTATGCTTTGATGACAGTGTGGATTGCTTTTTACTTTTGCCAGTCTGTGTAGTTGTAGTTGCCCAGTATTGATACTGAGTTACTAATGTGGTTCTCTCTTTTCTGCACTTTATTTCAGAGTCCATGTTGTATTTAGATGGGAAGCGACACTTTACTGCAGTCATGAAAGAAATCTGACAGGCACTGGGTGCTGCATCAGCAGTGTAGCAGCATTCTGTCTTGGCAAGAGCTGTCACCAGAGGTGGCTAATGGACAGGTGCTTGCAATACTCAAAGAAAAACTCAACAACCACCCAAAACCAAACCAAACAACCCCCCAAACCAACCAAACCCAAACTCCACACCAAACCTGCCTTTTTAGTACTCTTCATGTATTTGCATATATTTGGAATTTTTTAGTCTTTACTTCTAGAATTTGTTGAAATCTTTTACATGTCAATGCTAGGAAAAGAGGCTGAAAAAATACAGTCTTAGGCTTTGGTCTCTCTTTGTCCACTTTGAGAGATCTCATTACAACCTTTGCTGTCTTGTCACCATCTGCTGCATTTTCCTTCATAGCTTTCCTTTGTGTTTCACTGATAACAGAAGTTCTGTCAGAAAAAGGTGTGCAATAAGTAGATACACACAGGTGAAGCAATTTGACCTAGGTTCTTGTGCAAATTAGGTTAAGGGTCATAACTCTTTTTTGAACAAGGACACATGCATCTAAGCAGCAGCAGAGGCTCAGAAGTTACTAATGTGTGCACAATGGAAAGCAGGTGTTTCTCATCACTGGGGATTTTACATTGCAGCTTCTGTTTGGATGGTTTCATGTTCCCTTGGGAGGAAGCTGATTTTTGCAATGAAATGAGGTGGCCAGATGGTATTTTCTGGCATTCTGTTTGTGTCCTTGACAGCCTCTTCTAACTTTTTGTTTGTTTGTTTTAATATATGACTATAAGTGAGTTCCTTAGTAAATTATTTCTCATGGCCTGGAGACTAGGGTGAGACTGGGTGGGACTGGGAAATGGCATTGTAGAACAGAACAGTTGGGTTTATTAAGGATTGGGAACAAAAAAGGTAAAATGCTGCCCAAATGGTAATGGTGATGTTTGATGCTGCAGTTGGGGGTGCTGAGAATCTGTGTTGAGCAACTCTCAAGTCAGCTGCTGGATGATGGGAGAATCTCAGTGGGATCACTGAGGGATGGTGCAGCTAGAGGACAGTCTCCTCTTCAGCTGGATTGTTTATCTGTTCCATTTGTGGGCTGTAGTGCAGTGTGAGTATTGCACAGCTCTAAAGGTTGTCCAGTTTACCTGGGAAGGACAGAGTACTTCCTCACCACAGAGGGGACACCATAGTGGACATAACTATGGCAAATAAATAACAGGAATAGAGTGCTTGATACTGAAGTGCTTCCGAGGTAATGGAGAAAGTTTCAATAATCTCCAATTTCTTGCACATAAAGTCCAATTTCTTGAAATCAGGAAGCTGAGTGTATGGGAGGCATCAACCTTTAGTAGTGAGTTTGTCACAAGCACAAAACTGGATCTCAGGTACCTTCACATCAAGATTGATGTCCTAACTGATCAGGACACTCAGAGAGGAGTTGGGCTCAGTGGTTAAATGGATGAAATGTGATGTCTTACAATGCACAAGAACAGATTCTGACTTCCCTGTTAGGTTTAAAGTCTTTTGAAAAGAAGATGCAGCAAATAGAAATTATGTGAATCAGCACAGATGCATGAAGCAGGTTGATAAAATAAAGCAGCATGTTGAGGTTTTAGTTCTGAGTAAGAAAGCCTGGGAGTGACAATTAGGACCAGTTTCCTTTGGTGCTAGGATGGCATGAAGTTCATGACTCCTGACAGCTCTTTGCTATTCCTGTGAGGAACTGTAATTGAGAATTGTAGTAATCAGCATGTTACACATCACCCTTTCCTTCCTACGATTCAGCTGCTGTTATGGATGAGTTAGGTGGCTTTCCAGAGGAGGCACAGGGGTGTGGCCTGATCCAGAGCAGATTCCTGCATTGCCCTGAGGGTAAGCTCTTGGTTCCTTCCATAGAGTTTCTCTCTTCTGCCACACTCCAGTGCTGACTCAGCTCTATGATGTTAAAATCTTTTTCTTTAGTAGTTATGATGCTGTGGAGATCAATTGTATTTTCTGGGTTTTTCCTTTTTAAAACGAACTCTATTAGACTGACCACACAAATAAAGAACTGAAATTTTGTCTTAGCTTCTTCCCCCTTGCTGCAGGGATCAGTGTTGACTGTTAAAAAATAAATAGGATGGCAGGAAATGAAAGGATGTATTTCAGAGCCAGGTATTACTCCTGACTACCTGCAGGTTTCTATCACTGACCCAGTGGTCCTACCCGGATCACTTTTGTATAACATTTGTAAGTTAAGGGGATACCAGGTTCATCCTCTACTGACTTTCCAGCTGCATTTAAAGATGAATTTATCATAATTTCTAAATTCAGTCTTTGGGAAGGGGTTGGAGAAGAGGAGGTAATAGAGTATGGAGGAAGGTGTGACATCAGAACCTCTGGACACAGTGAAACAAATGAATGCCACAAATGAAGATGTATAGAAGAATTGATGTGTTCTCAAAGTTCATGATCACTTAATCACATACCACAGTGACAGTAGTTACAGAATGTATGTACAGGCATACAGAATGTGTGTGTGTATATATACACATATGTAAAAGATATTATTTCTTTGTGTTTATTGCTACATATATGTACTCATGTATTTTTTACTCTGAGATGGTAACTCCAAGCTGTCACCCTCTTTGGTGACAGGCTACATGTATCTTTGTTCAAGGGTATGCATGCTGCTTTGTGCCTTTGTGTGTGTGAGAAACATGTTCTCAGATCTCACATTTAGAATTAAAATACTTCAACGTAGTAATTCATGTTGGGTTTATGTTGCAACTAACTGTCCAACCTGTCCCTGCTGTAGGTGACCCTTACCACAGAAGCCTAAAGGAATTGCTAGAAAATCTTTTTATTTATAGTAAGCTTATCTATATAATTAATTGACTATGGCTCTGTAGCAGGAAGCAAATGTCTGTGCCCATCGTGTCTTGGAATACAGTGAGGAACAGGATTGCCTCCCCTTACCCTCTCACTTAATAGTGATATAAAAGGAGATTTCCTTGGGACCAGCTGAACTAAGTGCCCAAAGGAGTGCTTTGTTTCAAATGATTTCATTTTTCTGTGGTTAAAAAAAAATACTAAAATGACTTAAACTTCATGTAACAGCTCCTGGTAGCCCTTTCTCAAATACAGACCATTCCTTTGCAGCCATGTCATGGGGTACAGCACTCTGGGAAGAAGTTTGCAGGAGCTGGTGCAACGTGGGCCACTGAGCAACAGTTTTAGTTCAGAAACCTGCTCTAAACTCACTGCATGCTCAATTGGTTTTACTGCCTGTCTGGTCCAGCCTTTGTCTGCTGACACTGGTTTGATTGCTGATCCTCCTCTGAATGCGTTCTTAACTGCGCATGGGAGAGATCATTTCTTCATGGGCTAGGCACAAGCTAACAGGAAAATAAAAGGGTAAATATTCAGCTTTTATAGAAGAGAAATGGGGGACTCCTTTTCTGGCAGGTGTAGTTGGATGACTACACCTGCACAGAAAATACACTGGGGCACTTCTCTGCCAGCAGAGATCCTGATCCCTGCGGGGCTCCTGTCGATGAGGCTGGAGGCACTGCTGGGCATTGCCTGCTCCTTTTTCCCCTGATGTTACATAGCAGAAATGGGAGATTTCTGGAGAAGGGGAATGGGACTCTGGGGATTGATGCTTGGGGCACTCAGGAAGGAGAGTCGTACCAGGTCTGGTCCTTGCTCACAGTGTCACTACTTTAGGTGGTAACTGCTCAGCTCTTTGCTTTTTATGTTGAGAAGACAGGTTCACAATGGCATCTGCATTAGAGATTTATCACACTACAGAACTTGCTCTGGCATCAGCTCATTTCAGCTCAGCTGAGATCAGATCACTGGGAGAGAGCTGCAGAGCAGCTTGGTCTCCAGAACCATGTGTGACCCCATAGCACTCTCAAAAGAGCTGTGCTAGCTTGCCATCACTGCCCATTTCCCTACAGATGTGTAATAGAATAATTTAGGTTGAAAAATACCTGTAAGATCAAGTTCAGCCATAAACCTAACACCAGTACAGGCTCCCAGCAATGTGGTGTTTATTTTTTGGATATACTTGAGTTTGCAGAGGAAGAGGTTTCTGTGGGCAAGGAATGGGTGTAACCCAGGAAGGCTGCAGAGGGCTACATCAGCTAATAACATCAAAAATCTGTGCCATTATTATTATTATTACCTGAACTGATGCTTCTTCAATACTTTTGGAAGTGACATCCAGCTAGGTCCATCCTTCTTGGAGAGGTGGCTTTCATCTGCAGACCTCACCACCATATATAGTTTAACAGCTGAGGGGGCAGTAGAAGGGTGTGGGAGGCTTGCCCAAAATAGCAGAGGAAGTTAAAGACTGTGTCTCATTATTAGTCATTATTTGCCTTGCAGGAGCATTTTTGCTTTTTCTGTTGAGAAGACAGGCTCACAATGGCATCTGCATTTTATGCACTTCCAAGAGAGGCCCCATAATATATCCCAGGGTTTGGGAAGGCAGAGAAGTATGAAATTTAATTTTTCCACTATTTCAAACTTCAGGTGAAGAGTACTGGAAGAACAGACTGCTTTGTCATTTGTTCATCTCAAATATGTACAATCACATGGCAACTCAAGTCTTTGCCTAAGGACTATTTCCCTATTACTTTTTATCCCCATCGAACTGCATTAAAAAAAAAATCCTTATCTCATCCTTTATCACATGTTTAAAATGTAAACATGCATTTATAAAAACCTTGAAAGTTGACCCAGCTACACTGCTGCGAACCTAAATTTGCAATGGTCAAAGCATGCAAATGGCCCCAGTTTTCTTCAGTCACTTTCTGTTCTTGGCTCAGGCTTTGTACAGCTTTTGACAGCTGCTGTGGTTTGCTGCTCTTGATGCTGACTGCTGCAGTGACACACCCTGCAGTGATACAACCTGTGGCTTTGCTGTGACTCTCTGCTCACTGGGCTCTGCCAGGAGCCATGGGCTGGGTGGAGCGGGTCCAACACATGGCTGATAACTCATCTCTGTCTTTATCAGGTGTCACTGGCTGGCTTAGTGCCACTGAGGTTCCTGCAGCTGGGACAGCATTAGGTGTGACTGAGAGCCAGCTGGCTGGAGAGGTGGGCAAGGCCTCTGGGGAACAGGGCACAGACACCATCTCTAAAGGGCTCATAAGTGTTGTGTTCATTTTGTGCCTTGGGCTGCTGATGAATATCCATGTAATAGCTGGGCCCACATTTGTCATGCTGCAGTGCCTTGGAGTTATTTGAACATTCTGTGTGTTGTTGGTGCTTGAGGGTTGATGTAAACAGAATCCAGAGTAAAATTCAAGGTGATTTACATCCTAGTCATGTGAGAAGGCTACATGCTGCCCTCTGGTCTTTGCGATCACAGGCTGGAGCAGCACGGTACCAACCTTGGGGTTTGGTGTTGATCCCATTCTGCCTCTGTTACCCTCTAAATGGGATGAGGGACTCCTTCTTTCCCCAGCCCTCACAGGGCAGGGAGGCTGAGGCTCAGTGGAGCTCTGCTTGCTCTGGCTATGGGTCCCTCTGCCCGTGGCGTGTGCATGGGTGTTATTTGTATCAGAGCTAGAGTGAAGTAAAGCAGCCACTTCTGCTCTGTGTCTGCAGCGACTAACACAGAGAGCTGCTCAATACTCACCCCAGTCCACAAAATCATGTAACTTCACAGTGAAAATGCAACTACCTGCCTAATTCTGCAGAACTGTAGTGAAGTGTCTGTGTATAGGGTAGGGAATTCTGTGGTCTGGTGAGGGAAGGGGAAGTTAGTTCTCAGGCATGTGGGATCCAACCAAGAATAATAATGCAGTGGTGCAGATTTGGAGCAGCAAGGTGCCTGTTGCCTTTTCAAGGATGACCCTGGTGAAAAGCTGACACACATTTCAGTTGCTGTTTTTCCAGCTGCACAGACTCTAGAACACCATGTCAAAAAGAGGAAGAGGTGGGAAGAAGCAAGACAACATCCTTAGAAACGGGTTCTCCAGTGCACACAAGTATGTCTTACATGGAGATGTTCTTTTCCCTTGAAAGAAGAAATTCATGTCTATGAGCCACAAGAGTTTCTGATGATCACATGTGAGTACTTATCTGGGGAAAGACAACTACTCCCTTAAAATTGGAAGCCACAGTTAACGAGTGGATTGGGACAGGACACTGCCCACCACATCCATCTGTTAACAGTGCAGGGACAGGGGAAAAACTCAGGAAAGTGTGAAACAAAACCGATCTTAGCAAATACACTACAAATTTAAGCATAGAAAAATGTGCTGGTTCAGCCCTTTAGTCACATGATCTGGTAGAGCTGTGTTTTTTTCAGTGCAGTTGTACTGATTTGTATAGTGTAGGGTATGTTCTTAGTAGTTGAAAAATGTTTTCAAGCTTTACACAGACTGGAAATTTAATTCAGCAACCACAACTTATTCCTGGCTTTTAGGGTAGCTGCTATTGCCTCTGGACTGCAGAGAAATGTACCATAACCAAGTGGCTCTTTTGTAGCTGTAGTTTATAGAATGTGACCAAACAGACAAGATCTTTGCAGAAATTAAGAAATCTATTAATAGCAGAAGTCAGGAATCTAAGCCCAAGGTACTAAGTGAATTTGGGGAAGACTAAACATGTAAACAAAACCTAAAGAGAAAATCTATATTTCATAAGAATATTCTGATAACTAATGAGGTACATGTGCTTCACACAGGTTAGACTTCTGTTTAAACAATAAGCCCTTCAATGTTTTACTGCTGTTACATATTAATCAAACTCACAAAAGTACCAAAATTAATGAAATTTTATTGGCAAAAATCAAGTTGAATGTGACCTATTTAATTCAACAGAAGCAAGCCTCAGTTTAGTTTATCAAAATACTTCAGTTTTCCAGCTGGATCTGGAATTATCTGTGCAAGAAAGAAAATGAAAATATTGGTCAAAAACCAAAGCCACGAAAACACAACTATAGAGCCAGAACAGCACAGTATTTCATAGTAAGATGCTACTGCCAACTCACTAGCAACACTGAAGAGTAATTTATCAGCTGACTGGTACTAGATTACTGTTCATCTCTAAAGGTACCTAACAGCAGTAGCAGAGAGATTCAACTGATTGAGGCATGAGAGAGTGCAGCCTACCAAAGGAAGAATTTGGACAGGTTGCCCCAAAAGCAAGATATTTTGATAAATTAATGTCTGTAATCTAGAGGCTTAGAATTTACTTACAGTTCTTCCCTTGGCCACCACACTCTCATGGCTTCCTCTGGTTTGATCTAATTAAATCAAACACATTTAGAAGGCATGACTACATCTTTGAGAAAGGCTTTTTCAACTACTCTGCTATTATCTGCATTTTTTGCACAGAGGAGGTGGAGAATGCTTATGCATTGCATTAGATTATTAAATTGGTAGTATTGGAGCTGTTAATATCAGCATTGTAAGACTGGTTTTTAGAAAATATGTTAATGTCTTGTTATCTAGGTGATCCTAGTTATGGAGGGCAAAAGTGTTCAGTGCCAAAATACGAATTTTAGGCCAGCCAGCACTCTTTCAATACACAGTCTTAATATCCAGCTTCCCCCACTATGACACTCCTCTGCTAGCTTGAAAAAGTTGACTCTTAGTCTCCAGTCATCCTGGGAATTTTTCACATCCAGCACAGAAACATGGTGTAACATTCCACTGTTTTTTTACTATCAAGTACAACGCTCACTAACTCCACTTAGAGGCTGCTGGGACCTGGTTTTTGTCGAGCCAGCTCTTTAACACCAGTGCTCTGTCATCACCAGATGGTTCGGAAGGAAGCCACATGCTCAAATAAATGCCAGTGATCTCATCTGAATAAGGCAGCTCAGACCTCTGGTGAAAGTTTCATTATTCTGCTGAGGCTCGCTCTGGGCCAGGGAACACAAACACGCTCAATGAGTGTTTATCTGAACTCTGGCTCCTCTGCTTGCAGTCACACGGAGCCCAGGAGTAGCAAAGAAGGGAAGGCAATTGCACAGTAAAGCAGTGCTCCCTGCTGGAGTGCTGATAGTGGCACTGGCTCTGGCACATACTACAGCAGCCTGGCAACTTTTAGTTTTCTTTTTTTGGGTAGTGCCCAGGATCTGCAGTAAGAACCAACCACACCAAGAATTTATATGGACAAATAACCAAGAAGATACAACAAACTCAAGAGTTTCTAACCTTCCCACATCAGATTTAGAGTTCTTGAAACTTCAAGAAAAAAGTTCTTGCTCACAAACTCACTGCTGATCAAGAGAATTGTGTTCACCCACTGGGAGTTTGAAACAACTGGAACATGTCTAGTGTGAAGGAAATGAGCTCCTAATGAAATCAACAGTAATCCAAAAGCTGTAACTTTAATAATGTGAGATTACTCATACCTTCTCATTGAAAGCTGTTAAGATCTTGGATTTGGTTTTAGTAGAAATGATAACTGAGTGCTTGTTAGTAGTACATGCATGTTAATGTAAATGGTGACTTACTGTTTCACTGCCAGGTTTCCAACCAGCAGGG
>VZTJ01003039.1:1694438-1807005 GCA_013397795.1 Orthonyx spaldingii
CGTGAGGGGCTGCGGCTGGGGCTGGGGCTGGGGCTGGGGCTGTGCCGTCCCCGGGCCGGGCACTGCCACCCCGGGTGAAGCACAGCCGCCTCGGGGCCGGCACAGGAACCCCAGCCCAGCACAGCCACTCCGGGCCCTGCCCCGGCCGTGCTGGCGGGGATGCGGCCGCGTGCTCCGGCCTGGGAGGAGACGGGGAATTAATTGTGTACGTGTGTAGAGAAAGAGGGGAGAAGTACGCGTGTGTGTGGAGAGAGAGCGCGCACGTATCCGGAGTGTGTGATTGCAGAAGGAAACTATCAGTGTGAGAGGTTTCCCATCTGCTATCATCTCTCTTATCCGTGGCAGCGCGGGTTCTGCGGGCACGGCATCACTCGCGGTCATGCCCAGCTGTGCCAAGTGCAGTTTGTGCGTTCTGGCCTCCTCAGTACAGGAAACGCGACAAAGGGCACTGCTTCAGCCCCAAAATCTTGAATTGTTGCCAGCTGGGCAGCATCTAGTGAATGGGCTCCATGTGGTGCACGTGGTGGCTGCTTAAGACTGTGGTTAGACAGAAATGAAATGCGAAGTGCCTTAATTAATAGAATCACAAAGTTATTGGCTTGGAAGGGACCTTTAAAGACAATCTGTTCTAATATCCCTGCAATGGCAGGGTCATTTTCACCTAGATCAGGTTGCTCAGAGCCCTGTCCAGCCTGATCTTGAATGTTTCCAGGGTTGGGGCATCCACCACCTCTCTGGTGAATCTGTGCCAGTGTTTTGCCACCCTCATTGTAAAGAATTTCTTACTTATATTTAGTCTTAATCTACTGTTTTGTAGTTTAAAACCATTATTCCTTGTCCTATCACAATCTGTCACCATCTTTCTTATAAGCCCCCTTTAGGTACTGGAAGGCTGCTCTAAGGTCTCCCTGGAGCCTTCTCTTCTCCAGGCTGAACAACCTCAACACTTACAGAAGAGATGCTCCAACACTGTGATCATCTCTGTGACCCGGATGCCTTGGTTCGAGTTTGCCTTGTGAGAGGTCATTTTCCTCAGTGCAGAGTAGATTGGGGTTCATATCACAAAACAATTACATGTTTGTCACAGATAAGCATAGACAGAATGTAATCCAGCAGTGCATTTAATAACAGATTTTGAAGACAGTAGGCTGTGTCAAGCAGTTGGTAAGGCTTTGCAGCACAATTTCTGGTTAAACTATGCATACCTACTGGACTGGGACAGGTCAGGTCATCTGTCAAGTGTATCAATTAAATTGTACCTAGGCTCCTTAAAAATTAAAGTGTGAAATAGCTGGAGCTGTCTGTTATCAAAAGTGTTGGCCTTTTGTGCTTTGAGCACTGTGGATGCCATCCTTTGGGAAAACTGGTGGTCCAGTAGAAATTTTTTTCCAGACCATTGTCAGGATCTGCATTGCACCCTGTCTCTGCAGATGATTTGTGATAAATGCTGCAGGATGGTTTGGTACCTGTGCCAGAATGGACAGTACAACTTCTCTCTTTCTTTTTTTTCAAGTGATACAGAGCAGACATGTAAAGAGCGGAGGCAAAAGAAAATGCTGAGGGCCATTGTTGAAGAATAAAGGTTCTGTAAAAGAAGAAAGGGATTGGCAGAACAGCTGTGATTCTATGTTTTGTCTTGAAAAAATCCTACTCTTTTTGTGGTTTCCTGCAACAGGTTTCACTCTTTAAAAAGATACTTCACAAAATTAATTTCACAGGAGTGGGAGAAACAAGATCTTGCAGTTATGCTTGCACTTAGTAACCTATGATTTTAGTGTTCCTTTGTCCCAAAGCTCTGAGTTCTCTCCAGAAGGGTCTCCTTTTCTTTCCCATCTCTAGTGGTATTTGCCCTTAAGTTCCAGTCTAGGTTCTACAAGTTAGGGTCATGCCATTCATATCCTTACTGCCACAGTAATAATCTTCCTTGGGTATATTTGCCCACCTGAAGGAAGGGACTGAAGGTTACTGAGGGTCGGAAGGGTAAGGCTCTGGAACAACCCTCTGATGAGTACAGGAGCAAAATACCTGCGTATTTACCAGGCTTGGTCAGCATGTGTGGAATTATAAAAAAACTGTATTAAATGTCTGCCTACAGGGGAAATGGACCTGATGGCACATGAGATCCCCCTGTCCTGTTTTTTTCACATGGAGTTGGTGGTGGCCATTCTCTGGTTATACCTCCCAAACTGTTGAAAGCAGGATAAACCCTGTTCTTTTCAGTGCTGCTGTTTGAGTTTGACACCCCTCCCCTATCAAGGTCATGTTGTTAAAAGGAGGATGAAGAAAACCCGTTTGCTCATGTTAAGCACTCTGTGGTGGAAAAAAGCACTTAAACAGTCTTTGTATTCCCACAGATCTCAGAATCAGATGAGCTTTACATTTAAGCTTGCTAAAATGTGTTGATAGATTACTGTCTTATATGATCCAACTCTAGTATCACTGAATTTAATATCAAGCTTTCCTTAATCTCAATGCTCATAAGAAAAGTGACAGTCATGGCCTCTGTGAGTTCAGAGAAAATTATTTTGGTTGGCCCTGCTCTTCTTTTTGTGCTGGTGTTTTGAGCTGTAGGAAATGGCAGCAGTTTGAAAAGTCGACATACAGTGAGGTTGAAAAAAACCAAAACATTTGCAAGGTATGCACTTTGCATAATGTTAACATCTCTCAGTTGAAGGATATTCCCACGTACCTCTAAATGAGAGAGAAAAACAGTAAAATCAATGCAGTAAAACCAGGAAAAAAGCAGGCCTCTTGTGAGTGGAGAAAATGCTGAAGAACAAAAATGGGTTTTATCTGCAGAATATTATGTTAGTTTAATAGCACTAATTTGAGGTTCATATGTGATTAAGTATATATAGGCATGGAACAGAGTTCAAAAGAGCAACAAGAAAGACTTTCTGGCTGATGCTGTACTCGCAAGACTTCTGCAAGGGATTAAAAAATGAAAAAATTCATAAATGGAGTGCAAGATGAAATCCAAATATATATCACTCTTCAGTGTCTAAATGGAGAAGATGGGCAGCAGTCTTTCTTTTCCCAGTGATGAAATACTTGAACTGAATGCTGATTTTTATGTTTAAATTGGTGATATGGAGGGATGCTGTTAAAATGTGATAAGAGAAACACTGCTACGTTCATCCTGTTACACAGCCCTTCTGAAGCCAGTAGGGCTTACCACGTGTAAAGGGAAATCTCTTAAATCCCTCCTTTCCCCCACTGTGCTGCAGGCAGCGTTTCCTCATGTCATGCCATATCCAGGCCCACAGGGATGGTTCAGTTTTGGCAAAGGGCTTGATGGTGGCAGGATGTCATCGCCATGGTGGCACTAAAATTATGCAAGCAGGGAGTGATTTAGGCTGTTAAAGCAGTTTAGAAGTGGTTATGGAGGTTCTGCGTGGTAATAAAGTACCTCACTGCAAATTAAATGACTGAACATAAAAATATCTTGGAAAAATGAGTGTAATATATCATAGCAAGATACCTGTCACCGTTTCCCGGAACAGATGGAGCAGATGTTCAATATTGTGCTGGTGAAACTAGCAGTTGGTTTTATTCTCCTCATGGTTTACAGGGACATTTTAACAAATACATTGCATTGCTCATCATGCATGACAAAAAATCTAGAGCGTAAGAAACTTAGCTGGAGAAAGGAGGGTAGAAAACATCTGTTTTGTGAGTGGGATTGGAACAGAATGAAGATAATTAAAATTACCAATTAGAGAAGACTTCTCTTTTTGGCTCTTGCCAAGGCCAGACTGCTGGGGTCAGCTGTGTGTGTGCTGACTGCAAAGGGGCCTGGAAAGAAAAGTGTATCAGGCTGAGAAGTGCTGCATAGTCCCATTTGCTTTAACAGCAACTGCATCCTCACTTCTGACTGCTGCTTGTGTTGTCGGCTAGTGGGAGCAGTATGGCTGAGTAAATATAAACATAGGCTTTGTAAAATCTGCCACTTTGTACTATAGAAGCATCACAGATATGTTTATTCCTTCAGCCTACCTTTGGGGAATGCATTAGTGTTTGGAGATGAATTGATGTTTTCCCTCTGCAATCACCCCTGCCATAGAAAGGTTCTGCTTCATTTCTTTCCCTTTGTCCTCCATCTGACTCTGCTTCTTATGTCATTGGTGTCACAAACCCTGCAGGGCCTGTGTGATAGGAACAGGACAGAGAACATTACCGATGTGTTTGAGCATGGCAAGAAGGGGTGGTTGGTACTGCTAGCCACTGGGTGAGGGGGGAGGATGGTTTCTAAAGCTCCTCCTGTTCCAAGCTTGCTTCTGCCTCTCTAAGTGCTGACAGAATCTACAAGTTTGTGAATATAAACAAACATTGTGAAACCACCTTCTTGAGTTGATAAATCATGTAGTCCTTGCAGGGCCTCATCAGTTCTCCCTTGACTATCGCCTAGGGGTGGGTTACAAATGTGTTTATGCACTATCCCATTTTTGTCTTCCTGTAACAACAATGCATTCAAAGAAAGTGCTCAAAACACCTCTGCACATTGGCACAATTTTTGGACAGTTGTACTGACAAGTGAGGACAGAGAAAGTCAGTGCTGAACAGCACCTGTTAGACATATGCTGTTCTCTACAAGTCAGTGAACTGTGAAGGACAGCACTGGAAGACCAGTGCTGGATGTCTGGCGCTGCCCTTGGCAGCACGCTGCTGTGTGCCCTGAGACCATCACAGCCAGGAGCCAAAATCACCCAGCCAGCTTTGTGTGGTGCTGCTGACCAAGAGAGACCTTCACCCATAGAGCAGTAACCCCACTGTGCCAAGTGTAGTGAGCTCCATCAGTGACACTCACAGGGGTTCACAGGCTCCTCGGGGTCCCACCCTTGGTTCTGCCTTCTCAGGTCTGAACTGAGCCTAGAGCGCTCTGGTCCAAGTCTAGAGCTCAGCCTTTGGGAAGAGGTGAAAAATTTGTCACCTCTCTGCTGAGACGAAAAGCAGAGCTGTGTCCTGTCCTTGCAGGTGCCTGAACCACAACCTCATGGATGGAGGGAAGCCCTGTGGCAACCTAATTTCATATTCTCTCAAACCAGAATGGAGACAGATGTTGCTGATGCTTATTTGTGATGCCTGGGGATGCCTCTTCTGTGGGTAGCCACTCAAGCCTTGCTCAGGCTTATGGGTGTGCTGCATCCCTTGTGGTTGGGCAGTGAAGGAAAATGGAATATTTAGCTGCTGTCAAAAAATAGACCCTACTGTCTGAAGCACGGGTGATCTCGTGATCTATGTAGGAGAGAAGGCTGCATTCCCAGGATAGTGGGATAACATGATAACATAAAAACCTTCCAGCTCCTGTCCTTATGCTGGCCTGCCTGTGCCTCTTCACTTTTATCTTGCAAAGCATTTTATATGAGCTATTTTCTAGCAGTGTTCCATACCTAAATTTGCCTTTCTCTTATGAAAGAGAAAAATGGCTTGTGATGAGAAATATTCCTGCACCTTGGTGTGTCAGTCGCTTTTACATTGCTCACTAGATGGCAGTACAATGCTTGTTATAGCGATTGAAACAATTGGGGCCATCTATTCTCCAAGTGTCTGAAATTTATTTCCTAAAATCTGGGGACGTGGTATTTTCTTCTCTAAAATACAAGGTCCACAGGTGTAGGAAATGCAAGTTGAAATTTATATTCAATCCTCACAAACAACCCCAGTTCCTGTGAACTTGTTACAACAATCAGGCTTATATAATTTTTCAGTAAAAAGTTTACACTATTGAGTAAACTCTGACAGCGAAGATGCTGGTACTGTTACAGTAGTCTCTTAAAAAGGAGGAAAAAAAAGAAAAAAAAGATAAAAATCCGGTGAAATAGGTGAAAATTTGTAACAGAAAAGGAGTTTTAACCTCATAACTGTGGAGTACTGAAATCAATACTGGATTTTTGTTTCTGCTTCCTTTTTTGCTAGCTACACACAGTTTTCTGGGAGTTTAGGAAGCAGTCCAGAAAGCTATCATCTCTACTTTAACTAATCTGAGCGGAGTGCACAGGCCCTAGTTCTTCTCTGCTGTTTCAGAAATTTCTGTGCTCCATTTAGAATTGCTGTAAATAAATGAAGATTTTACCTTTTTTTATGGTAACATCCTCACCCATCTCAGTGAAATTTTATAAGTATTTCAGAGGTTCAGCTATTTTAGCTTGCCTGCTTGGTGTAATGCAAGGTTTAGAAGTTCTAAAAGTCTCCTTACAAAGCAAAATTTCTTAGTAATTGGAAGTGAAATGGACCCAATATTTGTGTTTCCCAGACCATAGGTATATGTCTTAAGTCTCCTTCAGTTAAATCCAATAGTCTAATTTAGCATATAAATTGTGTAGTAAACTGTAAGTTACTTTGGGTTAATAATAAAATAACTCCTGTTAGAGTTAAAACTCTTTCTCTGCTTTGATTTGTCAACTTTCCAAGTGGCCTTGGGAAGCCATGCCTCTGTGCAAGAGTCAATATTTGATCTACCACAACTAATATTGGTGTCTAGTGCTGTTGTTTTCCCATGATTAAAGGAAAAAAAGCCCACAGTACATAGCTATGAGTTTTATTTATTATTGCATGCTTACTCTTTTTAAAGAAAGGCATCATTCTTAGAAGTTTGGAAAAGTTTGCAAGTTTACAAATTCTTAAGTGAAAGCATAAGGATTTCAAGTTACTATAGGTATTATAGGTAGTACACTTGAAGTATACTACCTGTGTGCAAAGCATTTATATGTTTATACCCTGCAATCTCATTCACTGTTACAGAATCAAAATATAGATGGAAATTTTTAGAAAATACTGATACTTGCTACGGTTGGGTGCAGCTGCTTTTCTTTTTTCTGCTGCTCTTGAAGCCTAAAATAAAGCACAGTGTGCAACTTGCACACTGAAATCATAATACAAGAGTGAGAGCCAGAATACTCTGACTGTTTTCAGTATGGAGCATAAAGTGATGAAAAGGGCAGTGGGTTGGTTCACACCATTGTGTAATCTGAAAATAAAATTGCACTTCTGCATGAGCACAGTTAATGTTCCCTGTGCCATTCCAGGTGTGACCCAAAGCCTGTCCGTGGACATAGGGATGAGTGTCTCTGAACCACTCTAGAACTGCAGCTGTCTTGTCAAAATTTGTGTCATCTCTGTCATCCACTGTGTGGGAAGTGCTGCCAAATAATTCCCACTATTTTAAAAAAGATTTAAAAACTTTCTAAGATTTTGAAGACGGTAAGTATTGTTGAGATATATAGAATGATGTGCTGACCTTCTGCACAAGTAGCTGTTGCAAGGGATTATTCCTCAGGCCTACACTTTGAAATAATTGCTGTGAGAAGTTGGCTGAGTGAGCTGAAGTCGCCAGTTAAGAAAGCTGATAACACAGAATAGTTTATGGAGCAGAGTTCCTCTCTTAGACCTGGCTGTTGATTTCTGAGATAAGTTTTCTGCCAGATGGTATTTTAATGGAAATGAAACAAGCATCATTAAAAAAAAGTCTAAAAAATAAAGAAGTCAGATTCTGTATCTCCTGATGATACTGTAAAAAGCAGACTTCAAGGCTGTTTGCAACATTTGCTGTCATTTCTCAGAGGCCTGATGTGATGTTTTTTGTCCTGGTGAGACTGCAGCCATGTTACCAACAGGCTGGAGCCTCTTAGTGTTTAGCAAGGAACAATTCATTTTTAAAATGCCTCATTAAAAATACCTGACAGAATCTTTTTGATCATTTCATTTTTATTACCCATTGGGCTAGTTTTCGTACTAGAAAGCCACTCAGAAACTGTTGTGGCAAGTTGGCACTGACACTGAAAGGCTTGGCTGTGCCATGAGCTTTGTGCTCTGCTCCTCCCCAGGCAGCAGCAGTACACCTTGAGAGCCCCCTGCTTGCTGTGCCTGCTGCCTGGACGTACTTGAGTAGGTCACCACAGCAAACCACTGTTTATATTTGCCAAATTGTTTGTTAAGGGCAGTAATTCATTATAATCCCAAACCTCTTCATGCTTCAGGGCATTCATGTTCCTGTCTGAGTGCTCCTGGGTGCTTCTGATAATGGCAGGAGAGCTGCTGTGGGGTTGCTGCTGTGGAGGGAGGGCATAGACTGTCACCAGTATGTCCTACCTCACAGAGGGGTTTCTTTGAAAAATTGCAAATAAAGAGCAAGCAAAAGGCTCCAGATGACAGAATGTATAGCCTGGCCAGTAAATGTACAAAATCCTTCTGCAGCCACTCAAAGAAAACAGAAGTCTGTCCTGTCTATAACTACAGGGACTGTCTGGTTTTCAGAAGCTGTAAAGATTTTGATTTTAGCCTGAACATTCATGGTGTAAAACGTGCTGTTGGTGACAGCCGTTCTTCCGTAATGGAAGAGCATCAGCTTTGCTGGGCAGCAGTGATTGCTTCTCGTCAGAGCAGCCAAAATGCTCCCTCTTTCCTCACTCCCCAGAGTGAGCCAGATAACAGCCCCAAGCCTGGAAGGAAGAAATGGTGAGCCTTATGCCTTGAGCTTTTGTGCAGTGTTGCTAAACTCAGATGCTAAGAGGTTGGAAGTTGGAAAGCAGTAACAGTAACAGACTTGGAGATCTTAGGACCTGTCTGGTTCCTGGTGTGCCTGTAGGATTCATGTGTCTGGGCTTCCATGGAGGCCCCAGACTGGCTTAAATGAGAGATGAGCTTCCATGTAACTGTGAGACATTTGAAGGAAAGACTTTGGGGAAACAAGCAAATACTGTGATGTTCCGGAACAACTGTGCCCAGCTTTTGGGTGGCTGAATGCAGAAGAATGTGGACGACCCTTTTGCCATAGGTCAGATTTGGGTGTGGTTCTTACGCAAGGTTTGTGTAAGGGCAGAGTGCGTGGGGTCTGTACAGCTACTCTGCTGTGCCTGCAGGCTTGTCCTGCTGTGGGCTGGCTGAGGGAGAGGCCAGCAGCTCCTTCCACCCTCCCTTCCCGGCAGAAAACTGCTGAGAGACGCAGCAGGGTCAGGGCTGTTTTCAAAGCCTGGTTGGAGAAAATGAGGTTACAGCCATCGCCAGAGGACTCTGGCATTACCCTGCTCCCACTCTGCCCAGTGGACCTTGCTGACCTGGTTAAATACCTCAAAACAGCTGGACCAGGCTTGAGTTTGGAGCAGTATCATCTCTGAAAGGTTGACTCAGGCACCTGAGGAAATCAGTGTGGAATAAAGACTTGGGAAAACTGAACTGAATCTGAGCATCAGCAATGCATCAAGAGACACAAATATTGCTAAAATATATGAAATGAAAGTCAGTGGAAAAAATGAAGCATTTGGTGAAGCATGCAGAGCTGGAAACATTGCTATGGTTATTAGGTTTTAATTAGTTGGAAACTGTTCATTCAAGCTCTGTTTCTGTGCAGTGATTGCCCTAATGTGGTTGGGTTTGGGATCTAACGTGTCTGAATTTTCCTTTCTTTATGAGTGCAAAATACAGAAGTATTCATTATACATGTGTCCTTCTGGTTTTTGGAGTGCTGTGGAGGGAGATGTTTTGTACACAAATTTTACCATAAATGATACCAGTTACTGCCTTGTGGTACTTATTTAGCTCCAGGGACATAAGCGGTCCTGCTCAAAAGACATTTCATGTGAAAGGAAATATTTGAGGGTGTTTCACAACAGGAAAGTAGTGCCACCTTACCTTTTCCACCTTTCAATATTAAAAAGACTGATAAACTCGTTTTTACAATGCTTCGTGAGCTCACGTGACCTCTATATGTACGTGTACGCACACAGACACCTGAGTATGTCAATGAAAAAACTCAAATTAATTACTTTTCTTCCACTGAAAGGTTTCACCTCCTCAGCTGGGAATACTCCATTACTATTAACATACTTCATAATATCTGTTTTCAGAGACAGGAACATTTTTAATCCCCGGTCTTGCTTCACATGAGTGAATACAGATCTACCTGTTAACTAGAGCATTGGTACCCTGAATTAAAAAGGCATTTTTTGGGCATCACTGTGTGTCTGTTTTCCAATTCCTTGTTTGGAAGTCTTTATCTTTGCTATCTTATCTGATGCCTTCTGGAAACAATTTTCCCTTAACACCACTTCATAAATTTCAGCATACACTAGACTGGAGGTTCTGGGCCATTTCTCACATTTTGTAATGAATTTTCTGATTGAATTCTTTTACAGATAGCACCTCATACATGCAAAGCAGTGCCTAAGATCCTGGTGGATTTTTTACTGATTTTATGTATACAGCTCTAAGAGCTTGTGATATATTCTGAAAAGCTAAGTTGCCACTGAAAGGTGCGCATTTTTGTTTTCCAAGGCATTAAATGAAAAATCTGAAAAGGGATAAGAATAAGATAAGAATAAGCCTATTAATATAAAACCAGGTAAAATCAGAAACCAAGTGTGTTTCCATAGTTAAATTTTATTTGGAATAACCACAACGATTTGAAATAACTACCAGATGTGTTGTCAAATAGCTGAATGTTATTAGAGAAACTCTGTCACTCGCATTAATTTAATTAATGCCTCAGGCTTTACATGAGTAGCCATAACACTAAGATGATTAATCTGTGATTGTAAAAGGAAGCACCGGTACAGTTCTGTGGGTTCAAAATTTTCCTCACTGGGCAACCCACATGAATGTTAATTTGGAGTTTTGTTAAACCTTCTTAAAAGATAGTTCTGTCGTGTCGTGTTCTTCAGGGATGGCTGAACATGGGGGAGAAAGGCAGGGGCCCCTCCCCTGTGAGAGCAAACCCCAGCCCCCTCCGTGAGCTCCAGAAAGGCCTGACTTCACAAGGAAGGTGCAACCTGGCTGCAGGAGAGGTCTGGATGCTGAGGGGAAGGTTATTCTGTGGGGGTGTGTAGGGCACTAAAGGTGTGCGGGTAATTCACAGAACCAAGCAGCTGCAGAAAAAACCAGGAGAGTTAGTGGAGAAGGAGTCATGACAGGGAGGGATTCTGCTGCTATAAGGCAGCACAAGTGACTCTTTATTGAAGGCACTAAACAGGGAATCCCTGGGAGAAGAAGCAGTGCTTGGCATCGTTCAGAAGAGCAAGCAGGGTCTTGTTTGCATGGTTAGGGCTGGAGGGACTTTTGGTCATTGCAACCACTGCACACTCAGATTCAGCCAACTTTCAGTAGTGGAACAGGAACTTCAGCACCTCTGCCCCACACATCTGCTGTACCACAGAAAGGGAAAATAGCAATTTGACACCTGTATTTAAAAAGGACTTTGGAAACATGTCAATGTGGCTTTTGTCGGGAGAAATCATGTCTGAGAGAAATCCACTGCTCTTTGTCTGAAGCACTGACATGAGTGTGGATTAGGGTGATTTGGTTGGTACAGTGTGCTCAGGTTTTCCTAAAGCTGTTGATAAGCTCCTCAGTCAGAATATCCTAAAGAAGCAAAACAGTAGCAGGATGAAAGGAAAGTTCCCTGCTGGAAATGATGTGAGGAGTAGGAATAAACAGTCAGGTATTTCAGTAGGAGATAACAAGTGGAATCCCACAGGGATCTGCACTGAGTTCTGTGATGTCTGGCATATTCATAAGTGGTCTGGAAAATGTCCTCAATAGCGCTGGATGCTTCTTTGACTGTGTTATTCAGGGTAGGAAAAATAAAAATCTGCTTTTAAAAACGTGGTGAGTGACATTGCAGTAAAATGGCAGCTTGCATTTGGTGCCAATAACCACAAGATAACGTACATGGGAAAAAATAAACCTGACTGTACAATGCTGAAATGGGCTTTAAACTACCTATTGTGACTCAGGGAAGAGAACTCAGATTAGCTGTCAGTAATTCTAAGAAATGTTGGCTGAGGGCAGAGCAATGCTCAAAAGCAAATGGATTGTCAGAAATTGCTAGGGAAGACACAGCAAAAAAAATAATTATTTTGCTGTGCATTCACCTCTTGATTACTGTGTGCTGTTCTGGTCTCCACGTCTAAGAAAAGTTATGGCAGTGTTTGAAGGGGACAGGGAAACCTGACAAGTGTTTTCACAAACAGAGAACAGCTTCTGAATTGAGATTGATTAAATAGACTGTTTAGATGGGAAAAGAGAAGGTGGAAAGGCATGTGATAGCGGCGTTTAAAATCATGAGTGGCACGGAGAAAATAAGTAGCAAATGATTGTTTGCGTTTCTCCCAGAACAAGAACAAGGGACATCAGGTGGAATTACTGGGTAGTGGCTTAAGCAAACAACAGCAGACTTGGTCCTTGCGGTGTGTGATTAAACTGGAACCAGTCTTACAGTATCTGCTGGGTGTCAGGAGGTTAGATGGGCTCAAAACCAATCAGGTGAATTAATGGAAAAAGAAAATCTATCAGGGACTATTAGGCAACAAGATGACATTTGTGCCTGAGGAGTGCCTGCATGGCAGCCTCTGGATGTAGGGAGGAGAGAGTGGAGAAAATGACTGCATGGTTGCCCCTTTTAAAAATTGCTTCCCTTGGTATCTGCTGCTGGCTCCTGCTAGCAGGGGAATACTGGACTAAGTGGATCTTTGATGTGATCCAATAGAATTCTTCTGCATAATGTTTCTGTTTAATGTTTTTTAATGTTTTTACACACAAAATAGCTCAGAGACCCACAGGGTCCCAAGGCTTGATCCCTACTTAAATAATTTAGACCCAGCCTGGATGTCCACTCGGAGTCTTGAAAGTGAATGTATTTGGAATGTCTCATTGATCCAGCCACCTGAGAAAGTGAGAGTCCTGGGGACTACAGTAATGAGCCAGAGACACCCATGCCTCTGGGTATGGAATTTGGTTCCTTGTGGGATAAGTAAATGAAATTAATACCAGTGCTGCATTGAGTTTTCCCTAATCCTGTAATTCAATGATTTGTAATTGTCTGAAGAGTACCTTTTGCATTGTACAATTTATTGTTCTACTTTCTGAGCTTGTATATAATGTGGATGTGCAGGAGCAAGCCAACATACTGTCATTGGTTAGAGAATGCCCCTTTAAAGCAGACAAAATTACTCTGTAGCTAGAAGTGTGACCATGAGAACTGTATTTTGATAATAGGAGAATGTCAAACTAGAGTTAAATTGAATGTCTGTTTCTTCAAGGAGGGTAAATTTAATCAGCTGGTCAAAATCAAATTAAGGGGGAAATCAGTTTGGAAAAATACAAGAATTACAATATAGCTAATGACCTGAGGTAATACTGGCAAGAAATTTGCTTTCACATTATAAAATGAAAAATTGTTTCTCTAAGAGGGAAGTGCTTGTAGCTCGTGATTGCCCAGGGTAGTTCAGAGCCTGGTGTTTCCTTGAGAGAACAATTAAAATGTGCCGCCCTTCCACCATTTACTTCCCCTTTATTATAGTAGTAATACCAACAGTTATTATACTGTGATCAAGCCTGTCAGTGTTTCTATCATAGCATTATTTTCTAACTTGGATGTTAAGCTGGAAATGTTTTCCCAGCCTAGCCTGAAATAGTCTCCTGCAGCTGGTGGTCTATGAAAGATCCAGAAGTGTCATGTCTTTTGCAGAAACACAGGCTCTCCTACAGCATCAGTCCTTGTAAGAACCATCTCTGCAGCTGGGAACAGAAAGTGGATCCTGTGTTTGACTGCATCTTGCTGCAGAGAGGGATTTGGATTCTAATGTACACATTATTTTGATTAACGTAGGTGAGGAGAGGGGCTTTATTCAGTGTGGTTGAAAGGGGCAAGGTCTTCCCCTGCTGGTTTACTTCCAGTATAAAGGGAAGATACTATAGGAGCTGTGTCTCAAAGGTACTGCTGCTATTTTCATCCCTGAAGGTGATCCCTTTTAGCATAAATTTGTCTCTCTTATTGACAGAGAATTTGGAGACGGTGGCCAGAAGCTGCAGCCATGACTCAGTAAGAAGGGGAAAAGTGCTGCTCTGATATTACCTAGAATTGCATTTAACTTAAACCAGCACAGTGCCTTGCTCTTCTGTGACCTTTACCCATCAGGAGTTATTAGCTAATTGAATTCAGAAGGTAACTCCCTAACTGTTTTCAAACTAAATTAACTTGCTTCAAGGGACCAAGTTGTGTTTGTATTTCCACAGAGATAATGAGTTTAGGCTTCAACTGAAACCTTGCCAGATAATGAGGAAAAAATAAATCAATGACCTCACTCTTATCTGGTCTTAACAGGCAGGCTTTCCTTTGCTAAAAGTGACCCTGAAATGGTCTGGATTGATTCACACAAATACCGAACCCTGCATCCTGCTAAGCAGAGCCGTCCTGGGGAACGCTTTGCTCCACGAGGAGATCTAATCTGAACATCAGCAAAGCTGCAAGGATTTAAATCACAGCTTTTCTTAGAGTCAAAATGAATGCTTCTGAGAAATTCAAATGAACAGTAAGATAAAGAGTTAAGGAGGAATTTAGCTTCAATGCTAATTAGAAGAAAAAACCCACATTCTCACACTTGTGCCTGGGACTGACCAGTCTTCATAGGCATATACATCTCTGATTCTCCATAGACATATGCTTCTCTGATTATTTAATTAGCTGCTATTGTTAAATAAGAAATGCTTTACAGACGTTAGGGGGAGATTGTTGCCTGCTGAGAACTGGTGTAGCTGCATTGGTAGAGATCTTTCCCTTGGTGCCTTGATTAATGGAAGAAGTACACATCTCAGAAATGTGCCTCACCTCCTTACTCTCTATATGGATCTCTCGAATGAAGGCTTAAATCTTCAGGTAATAAATGTAATCAATAATGGTTTTACAGAATATATGAGGCAATCTGTTCAAGTATGCAGAGGTAAGAGGCAGGAGGTGTTAATTACTGGTAAAGAATCTATAAAACCTAGTCTTAAAATCCAAAAAAGAAAAATGAAATTATATCGTAGCGGTGGCAGTAGTACTAGTAAAGACCATTCTGGTCTAATAAGAGATGTGATGTTTTAGGGAGAGATGGTAGCTTTTATCAAATTTATTGATACAGGTTGCATAGTAGCACCACTTGTTTTACTGTTGGATGTCATAGGAAAAAGTGCCCCTGGCCAAAACCCCTTGGAGATACTCAAAGCCTGACTGGACACAGCCCTGAGCAACTGTCTTTTGTTGACTCTGCTCTGAGCACAGGTCAAGACTGCATGTTCTGCCTTCCAAACTCAACCAATCTATGACTTTGTGAACCCAGAATACATTTTTAATCAGTGGCTAGGACCTTCTCATGGGAACTGGTGCAGAGAACAGAGCCCAGGTACCCTGTAGGGGAATAAGGCTCTGAATGGGGTTTCTCTCTCATGAATCTAACTGGGCTCCTTGAGTTCCTTAGCTTTTTGTCCTCTTGAAAAACCAAAGTCCCATGCAACTTCCAGACAACTTACCTCCAGGGAACTGGCTGTGATTCCAGGTTTATCAACCTGTCACCCCTGAAAACTGTGAGAAATTGGTCTTTGACCATAAGTGAGTTCCACTCAGAGCAGTCTTCAGTTGTGACTAGCTTGGATGTCCTTACTTCAGTGCTGCATCTGAAAGGATAAACAAACTTTTTAGAGAGGTGGTTTGCTCTGAGCATAAAGTTAATTCATTCTAACAACCTCATGGGATAAAGCAAACTGGACAGAACACTCCCACAAAATAAATCAGATATGGAAATTAAATGTTGTGACTTTAAGACAGAAGCTGAAATAATTCTATGTAATGCATTTTATTTTTCAGGTATGTGGAGTGGAAATGTTTCTTCTAAATGGTCACATTTGAAAAATCTTTTGATTAAAGAAATTAAATGAAAATACCCTCTGCCCTATTTAAAATATTTCAATCTTTTTAGATGTTGTTTCTGTGATTATTAAGGTTAAGAGAATATACAAAAAAAAAAAGTAGATGTTTGAAAAGCTCCTTTGGGTCATTGTCTTCAAGCAATTGCTACAGCTCCTTAGTGACAATTTGAAGATTATTATATAGTCAGAGTGCTGTAGGGATGAGAATTGAGGCTTGAACTTCAGGAAAATTGTAGGATATTTTCTGCCAAGAAAAGCGAAGGACTGAGTCCTTGCACTTGGTGAAGATCCAGTCAGAATGCAAGATGCCAACATGTATGTATATAAAAAGCTCCCCCTCTTGTATTAACTGAAGATGTTGGCTGCTATTTGATTCTAAATTTGATTAAATAGATAATTTTATCAAAGAGTCAAAACTGATCTATTCAGCTGGATACATCTCCACACGGAAGCAGAATATTCATCTAATATGTGAACCACAACCACAACTTTGATTATAAAGCTTTCACCCTAGTTTTAAGTTGTTTTGTGGTAACCAAACCCTTCTTTTCCTTTCTTGTCAGCTGTTGCCCTGCCTATGCAGTACAGTCCACTTGACACCAGGGCTCCATCAATTTTATCAGTGGTCATCAACCAGCAGCAATTAGAGATGGTAATTCCCCAGTCTCAGGACAGTTAAAAATATATTACAACTTCATGTGTTATTTGGGGAGTATTTCCTTCCTGCATGAAACTTGTGTGGGCTCACAGATGTGCACACTTAGACTCCAAGCACAAACACATCTGGCCCCCTTCTCTTTTCAGGTCCTGAAACTAGAATAGATTGGATTACCCCCAATGGTAAGACCGAATGTCAAAACATACGAAGAAGGAAAGTTTGTGTTTCTGTAGTTTTTTGGTCTTTCTCTTTGGGTCCTCTGCAGACCTCAAGTTTTCCTGACACTTGGGATTTTCGTAACCACTTGCTTTCTCTCCCTTGTGTGCAATCTGGTTTCTAATGAGGTGGGAGTTTGCTCACCAGCCTTTCCCCCACAGCCAGAATTAATGAGGTCTTTCTCTTCCACCCACACCCTATTTTCAGGAAATGTGTAGGAACTTGATGACTGTAAGACTTCTGGCTTGTCTTATTAGATCTAAATTGTCCAGTGGGCTCACAAAAGGTGAGGCAAGAGATACAAACAAAAGACAAACAGGCCTGGATGCAGACACCAAGAGCCTTGTTTCCTTAAGAAATGTTAGCGTTTTAGCGTTCACTCAGAGCTGACTAGAGGAATGTCTGGAAAGAAACAGTACTTTTCTGCTTCAGATGGTTCTTCAGACCTGGGGAATTTCAGGACAGGGTAGTGGCTGAAGGAGCCTGGCTGTTGGTGTTGAGATCTCCTCTTCCATGCTTGATGGGTTTGGACAAGTCTGAACATCCCTGTCCCTGCTGACCCACAGCAGGGCTTCACGGGTTTCCTCTCACAAGTGGAATCTTTGCATTTCCTGGTGGTCTTAGTTTTAATGTCTGCCAGGGTATCCACTCTGAGCTGAAGGAGGTCATCATAATGTGACAATGTGGAAAACTGTTCTACTAATTCAGTCCTTTAACACATTATTCAATTTTGCTTTTCTCAGCAGCTTGCTTGCAATGATCCTTCTTTCTCTGCCTTCTCACTCCTAAGTATCAAAAGCCTGAATAGATGAAACCATTTGTGAAGAGAGCTGGTATCCAAATAGTTAGGTAAGAAAGACTTCAAAATTCCTGCTGGGATCAACCTTCTTCCTTTGGAGGCTTTAAACTGGGCCGTTCGTTAATCTTCCTCTTCCAGCTACTGCGTTTCCATGTGCAGGTTTTCTGTGCCAGCAGCAACTCTCTGCCTGCAGTCACACCCCAGCACTACAAGCACTGTTGGCTTCTCTAGGTGGGTTCTGGATACTCTTTCAGTCACAGCAGCGTGTTATCTCTGGTGCCTGATGAGTCCTTTCCAAGTACCCTCAACACCTAAAATACTCACTCATCTCCCTCTTGTTCTTACCCCAGAGCCTTGCCCAGCTGCTGGGGCTGACAGGAGGAAAAGGTCCAGGATACCTCCCAGCCAATGTGGCAGGCCCAAAGAGCAGTCTTGTGTCCCAACAGGGATTCTCCTTTTATGTAACTATGCATAAAATAACAGTAGCTTGAAATTTTATCATAGGATGTAGGGGATGTATGTTCTGGAAGGAGCTGTGCTCATGCAGGTTGTTACTGCAGTGTAAGAAGTCTCAGACATTGGGTTCTGAGTTTTCATTTTATTTAAAAATAATCAAACTGAAATGAAACAGTCCTGCTTAAAATATCTCTCTCTCTCTCTTTTTCTTTTTTTTTTTTTTTTTTTTGGTGGGAAAATGTAAATGTGTGTTTTAAATTGTAAACGAGGAAGGAAGTTTCTTTTTAGAATTACCTGAAGATGCAATTTTAGATCCATTTTGTCCGAAAGTCAAGATTCCTTGTCTGGCAGTTCCTACTAGTTCTTTATGCTATGTCAAGCAGAGTCAGTTAGCTTGAAGGCAGCAGGTGGTTACAGATGCTGTGATATTTAAATTTCAGTGATACTGGTGAAACAAAGCAGAGATGGACTTACAGGTTGTTAGAGTTTAGGTGGTTTAGTGTACTATCAAAAAAACTTCACAACATCTACCTACAACTTACTGAAGATGGAAAACACCAATTTAATGTGGAATTAGTATGCATAATTATGTTCAAATTCTGCTTTAATAATGTTGTCCATATTTGCAATACTGTAAATGTGAAAATGAATTTCTGTCTGAAAGAGTGCCAGTGTGAAGCAGCATATAATTTTGTTTTTGTTTGTGCTGTACTCTGCATAATTACTGTAATTATGCATATTAGGCTGTTCTGTGTAATGGCACCAGAAGGTAGATAATTTTGCCAATAACTGGCTGTAGCAGCTTATATACATTTTGTACCATCTACAGAAGTGCTTTGAAGATCACTTAATACTGCTGATTTGCCCATAATAGGTCAGAAATTATTGCTGCTGCTTCCAGAATGTCTGTCTGGAAGTGATGTCTACCATAAAAATCAGGTGCTACTAAAAAAATCAGAACTTTGTGTCTGAGAAAACAGAGAAAAAAAAAAGGGTAAAATCTTTAATTAGCTGATAGTGCCTCTATAAGTATGATATGACAGGAACATGCAGCGTAGATTATACTCTGTACAAGAAATTGCAAATGTAGAGTCACAGAATCATAGAATGGCCTGGGTTGGAAGGGACCTGCTCAATGCCATTTACTTATTTTTCAACAGAACAAACTTAGATCAACATACTTAATAAACAACTAATGTGAAAACTTAATTTTAAAATGATTCTAAGCAGAAGCATATTGATGATAGAGAAAACAAACGAGGGAGGGAATACAGGCTGAAAAAGCAGAGTCAGACAGGGTGAGGTAGGCATAGAACGAGGTGCTACTGGGGTAAACTCAGAGGTATTAATAAAAGGTGGTATTTAGGAGATGGTTCATTCAAATGTTCGGGAAAAATGTAAAAGTCATCTTTTTTGCTGTAAGAGGCAGTTGTTAGTAATGGTATTTGCAGCAATGGGGGTACAATGCTGGGACCAGCTCTCCTGCAGATCTGGCTCTGTCTGGCACTCAGCTGCAGTAGCCAAGCTTTTCTCAGCACAGGAAAACCTGACGTGAGGGGTCCTGGGGAGCCAGCCCTGTCCCTCTGTTAGAGGTGGGGGTTTCTAGGTGCTGGTCTGCAGATGCTGTGGCCTGGGAGAGCCTGGCACATGCATTTGTACACTGCTCCCTGGCTCTCTGTGAGCAGTGCCCTGCTGGTAATAGCTGTTTTTCAGTTGTTGTTGCTATCCCTCAGAGAAGCATATTGCACAAGGATTTTTTTTTCTGCCCAAAGAATCATGGGTGGATAGGTAATGACTCATTTGTCAGAAAAGTTTGGGAACTAGTCACTGAAAGCAGAAGTGGAGTTGTTTGGGGAGATGAGCAGGGCACAGGGTCTAAAGCTGTCATGATTTGCTGCTGTGTTATGCTCTGCATGCTCATCAAATTAGGGCTCAGTTCTGTGGGAAGGGATGCCTGAGTGACACTGCTGGTCAGAGGCATTAAAAGGGTCCTCAGCCCTGGTGAAGCAGGAATGCTGCTGCTAGATAAGAGCAGATTCTCTGAGACAAGCTTTATGTCTTACCAGGCTGAATGGATTCACTCTAAAGTAAAAGCCACATGAAAACCTTCAATGTCATTTTCAGCTCTGCTTCAAAAGGCATAGTTTGGCAGCACTGATTTAAGATATGCAGGCTGTGTGGGATACACTCTTATTTATCTTGTATTGATCTGGTGATCATAATCTGTACTTTCCTGAGATGTAACACTTGTGGCTCCCTTCTTGTTTGGTAAAACTGACCTGCCACTTGCAATTCATTTGAAATGCAGCAGCACACCTTGCCATGGATTTGAGCTGGCACATTCACCCTGCACTGTTTTCCTTTTTCACCAAATCAGAGTAGGTGTGAATACATCCAGCTCTGGAAGAGACTGGATTTGGTTGTATGCAATATCCTCTCCTTGATCTCTGTTTGAGGGGACTCTGCACTCACACGTCATGTGAGATTCTGGGTTGTGACATCATGATAGAAGTCAGAAAGTAATAACAATTTTGCTATGGGGCTCTGACAAAAGGCCATTTATTCCTCTCTGAAATTTGGCTGAATTAATTTCCACTCATAAAAGCAGCCACAGATAAACATATTTTTCCCTGAGTGATTTGAAATGATGATTGTTGTTTTATTGACTGATGTGGATTTCAGTCAACCCACTCTTCTTTTGTTGACAACTTTGTAGAATATTTAAGTTAATAAAAAGCTGTTTTCTCTTTGTTGGTTACCTCAAATGTATTTGTGTTCTTCAGATAAAATTGTTATTGCTTTGGTTAGTATCTAAAAGAAAAAATGGTTATGGAAGTTGCAGAGCCTTGTTTATCAGCACACAGTCACAGGGAAGGGTGCTGTCATAATACACAAGTCTAACTTTCTCCTTAATAAGGAAGGTGAGAAAATCCAGTCAAATGACAGAAAAAAAAATTAATCTTAAAGCTCAGAATTGAATCAGATTGTGAGAATTAACTGTAGACTAGTCAGCTGAGTGAGACCTTCAGTTTGGATTTGGGAAGGAAGCTGCAGTTCTCAGTGACCTGGAGTCACTGACATGGCTGGGGGCGGTTTTGTGCACAAGGTCTGAACAAGTTCTTCAGCCGCTCCCCGCCTTATTTCCCCAGGAAGTTTTCTAGCTAAAGTGTCTCTGCACTGCTTTTTTTCTGATGGCACAGTTTGTAAACTTTGCAAACAACTGCTGTGCTACTAACACCCTTGGTTCTGAGAACATCTTGGACTTGTTTTTTAGTCTGTACTTTCATTCCTGAGATAAATTTTATTGTTCATATGGAAGGGTATGGCAAAGTGGAGGCCATAGAGATGGAAGCATACTCTCACCCTGTGCCGCACTTCCCTGGGTGATACAAGTAACTTCCCTACAAGGTCAAGCAATCCAAGTGTACTGGAAGAGTTTGGACAGTTTCACTCTGTTTTTCAGGAGATCTCAAATGAAAGTCTGTCTTGTTTTGATGTATGAGACTTTAGCAGTACTGCTTGCCTAAACTAAATTCTGCAGCATAAAATCAATCAGATATTCAAACTTGTATAGTGGAAAGTCTAAATGTCATTCATTTACTTGCAGGAACATGACAGTCTTCATTGATTTCTTAAAACCAGTGAGTAATTTGCACTCCTTGGAATATCAAAAAGAGAAGGGAAAAAGGGAACGAGGGAAACTTATGTCACCTCGTTCTTTTTCTGAATTCTGAATATCAAATTTTGGCCAGTAATTCCTAATGAACATAAGCAAAGAAATACCATTTCAGACCAGTTATCCTGCCTTTTGTCCAGCTACAGATACTCGAGTGAGAGAAGAAGATAAGAGATAAGAGCGATACTTCCCTAACACTCTCCCAAATGCTCGGGATTTGTGGCTTAGGGTCTCCCTCACTGCAAGTCTACCACAATCTGTGAGCAGGTTTCGTACCCTCAGGCCAAAAGTCTCTTTGGACTTCTTGCAGGAAGAACCTTAATGGTTGAACTTGATGACCTTAGAGGTCTTCTCTGATCTAAATGATTCTATGATTCTAAGCTGAGAGGAACACTCCAGTGTGTTGCAGGTGATCCTGGAGACCTCTCCAGCCCACAGGAGGGAAGGTCACTCCAGCTGTGTGAGAAATGCTGGTCCCGGCCTGGTTGGAGGAGCAATTGGAGCTGTAGGGCGCAGGAGGCCAGAGGTTAAATGTCATAAGCCACACTGCAGATGAGTGGTTGGTCTGGTCAAAATAGTTCCATCATGGTAATAATGCTACATGATTATAGCAAAGTTGTTCCTTCTATGAGAAGTACAAGACAGACTTGCAAAAGTTTTTAGAAAGAGTTGTGACTCTCAAACTAAATTCAGATTTTTTGGGTACAAGTCCAGTGGAGCTCAGTAAGTGAAGGCTTGATAATTGGCAATGCTGAAGTTAATTTACTTCAAGTAAATAATACATGAAGTAGGTCATATGATGAGTAGATCATGGACAAATATGTTTCTTAGTTAGATTTGCAAGTGTGTTCCCAAAGATGGGCATTTTAGTTTTTGAGAGAAAAGCAGTTTGGTCTGTTTTTTCAATGAGTTACTCAATTTTTTGCTTCCTGCAGCTTTGCTTGCAGAGGGTGATAATCAGCTGAAAATTAGACAAAGTACCATGAATATTTTTATTGTCAGTCTTATGGATTATAGCTCTGACTTAATGAAGAAAGTCAATGTTCCCACAATTTCAATATGTGAGAACAATTGGCCTTAAAACCCAGTGTGCTCCCAAGTATTACTTAAAGGCTTGGACAATTTTTCAGGAAAAGCACTGTGTCTCCTCCACGTGTTTTTGCTAATGTGATTTCTTTTTCTTGCATGTTGTGTGTATGTATAGCAGTAATGTATTATGAGTTGCTTAATTATTCTTCACCTTACTTCTTTTCCCTTCAGCTACTACAGCAGCAGGTTGTGGGTAAGATCTAAGTGAGATCAAATGTAAGATCAGTGATTGAATTCTGCTAGTAGTTTGTGGTCATAGTGGTAGAGACTAAAAGTTAAGAAGTTACTACTTTTTTGCTTTTGCCATTAATTAACTGTTTTCATTTTGCAACCTTTTATTAAAATTCAAGTTAATTTTAGACTGACGGAGATCTCCAGATAGACACTGCCGTGTGTACATGACTATATCACGCACTTACTGAACTAGTCGTTACTACACAGCTGCATTTCATTAAAGTATTTAATATTTCCATAAAATATTTTCAGATCTTAGCTTTAGTGCTGTGAGCCTTCACATGATTTGAAGACCTTACCTATGTTTTTGTATAGAGAGCTGGTGCAGCTGTAGGTAGAGATCTGTCATGGAAAGCTACCAGAGGCGATATTGTCATTAAATCTCCATATGAGGAGTGAGTTGACTGCAGCAGTTGTCCATTCCACTTGTCCCATTCCAACAATGTTGGAACAATGTTGTTGCAATCACAACATCCCTTGGGAGATTTCTTTAGTCATTTACCACCAGAATATGCAGCAGTATTATTATTGGGAGTCATTAATAACATATTTATATTATTTATGTATCAATATAAATGAACACATATGTATGCAAACATACATGTAAAAAAATTTGAATTGTCATCTGCAGTTATGCACAAGGGATAATTTTCAACTCAAGGTTGAAAATAGCACTGTGTACTGATGTAAAGGATTTACCAGTTCCCTAACAGATCATGTTGAGAAGAAAACAACAAATCCAGCAAGGAGAAAAAGCAGGATGGGAGTAGATGCAAATTTTTATAGGCTTATGAGTGAATACAGATACACATAATTCACGTTGTGCTCTGTCTTACAAGAATTCACATTAGAAAAGTTCCAGCAATCAGGAAACACAAGTGCTTTAGAACACTGTAAATGAGGTCCCTCTTTTGAGGCTCTGTTGAAAGAAAATTAGGCCTAATGTAAGAGTACCATATTATCATTAAAATAACTTAATAAAATAATGTCATTTACATAGCAGAGGGCAAAACTTGTAGGGAGGGACCTGCAGAATTACTGGAGTCCATTTCATCATGTGCAGTGGAGATAACAACTTGAGTTCCTGTTCTCAAAGCAGCACAGATGGTCAGATAAGGGAACAGAGAAAGAAAGAAAAAGTATAGACATTTTTAATAGACACTAGCAACACTTCTAATTTTTGATTCTTATTTAATTTTGAAATTTCTAGAATAAATGCATGGGATGGCCTGGCACTAACAGGGCTTTTCTGTCTACCAGTTAGAAAAGAATCTTGAAGTTTGTGAACAGCACCAGAACTGGCTTTAAGGAGGAGACCCAGACCCAGGAGAAAGTAGGACCCAGGACAGCAGTAGGCAAAGACTTGTCTCAACTTTTGTGTGTGTCAGCTGCAGGTTTGGTTCTGCTGAGAGCTTGGATACTCTCCTGGTCCTGTCCTGTTGTGGCTCCAGATGGAAGAAGAGCAGCTGTCCCTGAAAACCTGCTCCTTCAGTCCCTCACTGCAGCCTCTGCGCAAGACTCAAGCGCTCTGAAGAGAGCTTGCACATCTCTTCCTTGTGTGTTTTGTGTGACCTGTTGTCAGGTGGAGGGAAGTCTGAAGTCTTGGCCTGATCAGAGGCATGAGTTACAAATGTCCCACACAGAGTCAAACCTCCTACTCCAAGGTGTGCATGAGGTGCATGGAAACCAAAGCAAAATCTCAGCTCTCAGACCATGTCTCCCTCAGGCTGGAAAAGTAGGGCAACATTTTTGACTTTGATAACTTTTTTCTGTGAAGAGGATGGGATGAAATGCACTGAAATTATGGATGAGCTGGGGCTAGAGAGTCCTTGTTGTAGCACGAAGCAGTGCCAGTACAATCATCGCTGGTGCCAGTGCAGGCTCCGAGCTGACAAATGCTGACTTCTACAGGGAACTCTGAGGACTGCAGAGAGAATTGAAGTTATGCACAACTATAAATATTTAATTTCTGTTATTGCATGCTGAGAATTGCAGGACTGTCTGCAAAACACTGTAAAACATAGCAGCATAAAACATATCAGCAATGCAAATATGCTGTAAATATTGGAGAGAAAACAAAGGCAAAAAAATAACTCTTAAGCTTATTTATAACCATAGACCTCAGGTTTCTCTTGTGCATTGTGGTGGTATTTCGTAGTTATACCAGCAGGTAAAAATGACCAATTCTCTCGTGGCATAAAATACGTTGTGATTTAATTAAAGCAGAAAGCTAATTTAAGTGGAATTGAGAGAGACTAAATCAATTATGAAGAATGCTATTATTAGATTTGGAAGTCTTGCAAAATTAGTCAAGTACTATAACACCACATTTTCTCCTTTTTAATGTAAGAAGAAAGATTATAACATCATTGCCTCCAGTGGTTCAAGGAAGGTAATTCACAAAAATTGAGAGGTAAGATTTTCAATTAATTAAGATATAATAAAATAATCACTTGCGCTTCAATAGCATTTTGGTGGAATTAGGTGCTTTTCGTTGAAAACAGAGGTAGTACAGCCAAAACCTGTGCCTTTGGTTTTGAAAGTGCTATGCCAAATCCTTTGGAAAGTTGCCATTTGTTTTCCTCATGCCCCCATTTTGCCTTGTAAGCCAGGTTCCCCAGAGGCAATGGTTTTCATGAGTGAGGGGGAATGATATCTTCAGGCATGACAGAATGTGTGACTGGACCATAGAGCTTGGCCTACATCAGGGGCAACATAAGTCACTCAAATGCCAGTTATTATTTCTGCTTTCCCAGTGGTTTTGGTGAAAATGTGTTGGTGTTTTTGTTTATTTTTTTGAGATTTTGCTTTTCTGTAGCAAAAGTAAAAAATTGTAACTTACTTTTCAACTCTTTGTTTTCAATCAAATTTCTTACTGAGCCATTTTAAAGAGTTCTCCTCCATCACCCTTATCCTGACCCTCTCAAGCTGTGCATCTGGACTGGTGGTTACTTTTCAAAACATCAGTATGTTAAATCGTTATTAAACATTGATCAAGTAGGTAGTGAAGTGCTAGAGGTGCAATTATTATTCCTGAACATTATGATGTGCCAGTCTTCCCACATTGCCAGAGGAGAACATTGTGTCTTCTCAATACACATCCTTCTGCTCTTTCCTGCCCACTCAATGGCTTGCATACAGAAAGCTAATGAATGTTCAACTGAAATAAGGACATTATCAACTTTCCTAGGTGAGGAAAGCTCCCCAGGGAATAGTTGAATAGGCTGGAATTGCTTACACAAATTGTGCCAGTGTGGCTTCAAAGAAGCCCTACATATGGCCAGGGAGCTGAGGTCTAGAAGGGTCAGAGGGGCAGGATTGAATCTTTGCTCATCTGTGGTTTGGGGGCTGATATTTCTGCCTGTTCATAAAAGGGTTGGAGAAACAACCAGAAGTCGTGACAGAACAATCCAAGTGGAGCCATAGGAGGTATCTTCTTGGGTCATGGCCATAGGCTACTCTAGAACATCTCTAGTGGAGTGGAATAGTTTTACAGCCCAGCCCTCTCATAATATCATCAGGCACATGCAAGACCTCGACGTGATTCAGAAGGTTTTCAGTGCAGAAGCTGTGACTGCTCAGTTTGCTCTCAGACAGAAAGTTGTTTCTTGCCGAATGTGGGTGCGGTGACTTCTACCTCAGTGCTGTCTCAAACCATCTGAGTTGAAATAATCCAAGCCACTGCAGTTTGTACTAAACTGAACTGAGGAGATGTGAAAAACCATCCACTACATCTCAGATAACCTCTAGATGAGCGGTAGGTTCAATGCTCACAGCTGTGTAATACAGTTGGAGTCTTCATAAGCTTCTAACAGCAAAAAGTTACACTTGGCATTGTTATTTATACCAGGTATATGATAAAACAAGGAATAAAACAAATGAGGTTAGCTAAAGTGATTTTCCAACAGAAATATATCTATGCTGGCAAGTCTGAAAATGTCTTATGATCTCATTTCTCCTCTCCCTTGTTTCCTCCCTCTCTCCTCTCCTTGCTCCCTCCTTCCCCATATATGCATAGAAGATGATTATACTGGCAAGTATTCCAAGAGTGGACCTTGCCTAAGATGAGGTGACGATAAAACCTCACTGCAGGGGAAGAAAACTCGAACAGGTATCCACAAGGCAGCCTAACTCAAATGTCTGTATGCTTTCACTTTTTGCAGTAAATCTTTGTCAATCTGATTGAACACTTAAATTCTGAATATTCTTGCTTCTGATGGACAAGCTTACCTACCACCACTATTCACCAGTTTTGCCATTCAAGAATTTCTTTCTCCTATAAAAACAAACATAAAAGTCTTCTAATGTTTTAAAATGCTGTGTAATGATTGATCATATGAATTCATAAGTTAATTAAGAAAATAAATAATGTGCTTGGAAGTTGATAGACCTTCATTGGCTGTTCAATAGTCCAAGCTTAAGAGGATTCTCAGTATCTTTTATCAGCAAAAAAACCCTTTTCAGTACACAAATGGCTTTGCAGCACTCAAGCACAAAGCCAGCCACAATAAAGTGAAGTCTGACATTGCTTTAGAAATGAATTTTAGAAAAGAAGTGGCAATAATAAATCTTCTCACAAAACCCAAAAATCTTTCTCCTAACTTTATGTATCTTGCTGAGAAGTTACTTTTTCTAGACTTGCATGAAATCAGTTAATGGTGTGCTGTCAAGGCTCAGATTTCATTTCAACAATGGTTTATATTAATTTTTAAAAAATTTACTATGAACTGTCTTAATCTAAACTGAGAGAAAATGCTCTTAATTGAAATATCACTCTCCACAGATAATTGTGCAATAGTGCAATGTTGGCTATGAAATTAATTTAATTGGTGCAACCAGTCCTTTGGGACCTTCATTACAGGAGACAGTGATATCCATTTCCTTCACATAACATCCTCTACTTCCATTCCCCAAGACTCATTTGATGCTTTTATTTGGCAAGAGGATCAGGTTTCTCAGTTCAACTCCTGCTCTCCAGCCACTAATCCTTCTGGATTTGTCTGCAATTTCTACTGCAAAACACCATCCCAGTACCCAGGCCAAATGAGCTGATTCAGTTCAGGACACAGCTTGGCCCTTGCAGCATTGAGCTTCAGGTGGTGTTCACACATCTAAGGTGCAGCTTTAGTGTGAGGGAGGCAGCACACCTGTGTTGTGATCCCTGCTCCTAATTGGCCTAAACCACTGCAGGACTTGGTATGAGGGACCACTCCAAAAATGTCCCACTGTAAGTAGGTGTACGGACACATAATGAAACCTTAGCTGGTATTTAGTTTATTTTCTTTACTATAAAGAAGCCTGCAGTGTGCAGCATATGTCTAAAGTCCTAAGATTCCTGTTAAGTGTTAATTTGCCAGCAGGTTCTGAATCTACACTCCACTTGTACATCTGACATTGCAGTTTAAACTGGTGTTTGTTTCAAGTCACTCAGAGATGGTGGGTTTTCCTCTGTCTTCAGTTTACCACGTGAAAAACAGTGACATTCTGGCCAGTGCTAAAGACCAGACATATTTTAACGTGATTCTGAAAGTCCCCCCAGGCTCTCCAAGGTTGCCTCTTACTAGAGTCCTTGTTGCTGGTGATGACAAAGTTATATTAAACAGTCTTAAAAATCAGGGGAATAAACCTATTGTCTGCTCAGAGCTGGCCTTGCTTCAGGCCCTGCCAGGGTAAGAGCTATGGAAGGTTCTTTTGGACTGATGTGAAATCATTAGTAACAAAATTTATAAGGATGAAAATGATCTATTGAGACTTTTTTTTTATGGTTGGTCCATTTGTGAGTGCCAGGAGTTGCTCAGGCTGGGGCTGGTTTGCGGTCTCCCTGCCAGGATGCTGCCCTGTGCTGGTGCCAGTCAGACGAACTGGTGTCAGTCTGGTTGCTGGTTGTGCATACAGCTTTGCACACAGTATTGCACTCTTGCTTTTCCTTCACCCTCAAGTACAAGGGGAGGCACCTTTTTCTGCTTGTGTTCTTCTGGATCCTTCCTCTGCCTGGGAATGTGTCTGGGTTTCAGATCCTCACAAGCTGGGATGTACCTGAGGTGCACATCTAGAGCTGAGGAAAAGGATCGTATTCCTGGTTTGAAGAAGAGATATCCCTGCTTAGATCTTCTAGTCTTCATGTCTTTTACCCTTTTTCTTCTTTGGGCTCTCTTCCTGCTGGTGGCAACACTTCTAAAAGCCTGAGATGATCTTGTTTTTCTGTACACTGTCTTTGTGGGTCGTTTCCAAATCAGAAAACTCGGTGATTCTGTATTATTGTTTGGTTTGTCATTCTTTAGTTCCTGTGCCAACATCCTGCCAGCCCATTATAACTTACAAAACTTACAGGTGAAAGTCCACAGTAAAATGTGAAAGTACCTTATGTTAAGTTTCTTCCCTGAAAAGCACTTCCTCCCCCCTTTGTTTTGAAATATTTTATTTTGAATGCTTTTCAGGGAGGAAACTTAACATACGATGCATAATGGCCATACAGCCCCTAAATGTTTCCAGGACTAACTAAATGGTTTCAGGATTGCTCTTTTGCCAGGAGAGGTTCCAGTACTGAAATCCTGATTTGAGGGCTGATATCTAAAATAGGAACACCGGCATCTCTCAGTTTGCTGATATTAATGTTTTCAGAGAGTCTCCCAGCAGCACCCAGTCTTTACCCAGATGTGTGCAGCAACCACACATGTGGATATATATTTGAGGCACTCCCTTTTGGTGCTTTATTCTGTCACTAACTGTTACTGCTGTTGTTTCTCTGGCTTTTTTTTCCTGTTTCCTATCCCTCCCTGCCTGTTTCTTTTCTGTTTTTCATCGGCTTCTCTTTAAATTTCCCCTTCTCAAAAGGTTTCATTGACCACTCACACCCTTTTCTCCCAGTGTTCAACGCCCAGGTGGCTGGTGCTGACACTACAGTGTTATAACTAAACCTGGTTTTGCTAAAACCAAATGAGCAAAATTAAATGCACATTACCTCACCATTTCAGGATGCCTGTGGACTACAGTTAACAGCTCCAAATCCATTAGTGCTCAGCCAGCAGTAAAACACTTTTCATCATATCCCTGAGAGTTGGAAGTGCATATTAAAAACCATGTGGTTAAGGCTCCTGATGATCCAAATGCCTCCTCCAAGCCTTGTAAATATGTAAAGTTGTCACGTATTTCATGCTCGTAATTTGTTGTGGATGTGAACTACCAGTTTTTGCTTATGTAACTTTATTTCAAACTGTTTGTCATAAAAGAGGATGGGAAGAATGGGAAAAACACTGAGTGAAGGATGATTTGTGCTAGCCCAGGTGACATTTATCAGCTATTAGGCTGCTTACTTTCACCAGCTGCACTGCTGTAGCTAAACACCTCAGGGCTGTGCAGTTGTTGTGTGGTGTCTGCTGTGTTTTGGGGTGCCCTGAGGACCCAGCGGAACAATTTCAGCATTTACAAAGGATCTGGCATCGCTTGAAGTGGAACATGCAGAGCACATATAGAAACCAGCAGGCAAATGGTAATGTAAGCTCACCTGGGAGTTACACTTGACCTAGCGTTTCATCTGGTTCTGTATAATGAAATTGAGAGTGGTGCTTGATAGCACTAATTAGGAACTGGGAATTAAAACTGAGATTGCTAAGCAGCAAATACAGTTGCAACAGAGAGGATTAGAGGAACAGGCACAGTTCAGGACTGAAATATTCATGTAATTATTTCCAATTCCAGTTATGCCCAATGCATGAACTGAATGTTCAGCAGCACCTGGTGTGTCTGCTACCCACTGAACTCCCAGCAGCAATAGTTTTCACTCATGTGAGAGATTTTTTTTTAAAGGAGATCCTAAACTGTATGGTGAAGCTGCCTTTGCTGTAACTCCAGAGACAGAAGAAAAACCCCAAAGTGTCAAATGCTTTCCATGATGTCTATGGCAGGTGAAACACTACAATTTCTAGCTGAGCATTAAAAACCACAAAACCAAAACTGAAATATTTGTGAATAGGTACTAATCAAAACTCAATGACAACAAAATAATAATAATAATATTCTTGATAAAGATTCAATTAAAAAATGCTGAGAAAATATTGCATCTTCCTCGAGGCTGTACTGGTGGAAAAACGGTACTCAACTCTTCAGGGTTTTGCATTTCTATTGGGTTTTATGCAATTCAACTTTAAAAACCCATATACACATGAACTTGTTTTGAATGTTCTATGTTTTGCACTACAGGTTTTTTTGCAGCTATGTTTTGAATGTACATACACTTGTATTTTGTGGAATACTTTACAAAGGTGATGTAGAGGACTCAGTAGAAAAAGAATAAAATATTTTATTGTGTGAATAATTTAAAAAGCGATGGACAGAGCATTATATAAATGTTGATTTTAGAGACTTGCATGTGATTAAGCAAGGTTTAAATGTCCTGTGGAGGAGCATTGTTTCATTTAATCATAACTTTTAAAATGAATTTATGTTTTTTTCTTCTTTTTTTTTTTCCGGTTCAGGAAAGACAGATTCACTGTTAACTAATGAAAACATAATTGCTATAGGCATGATTCATCCTTGCAAAAAGGATATGGATAAGGGAATGGATGCTTTGATCTCTGCAGAACAGAGTAGATGTATGTGCTTCATATTATCCATTTACTGTGTCACCCTGACTTTCATGTATAGTGTGCTGTGTGCTTTGCTGGAGCACCACCTCATTCCCAGGAAATGATGAATCACAAAATCACACAGAATGGGTCAGTTTGGAAGGGGTCACTGGAGGTCACCTGGTCCAACCTCCCTACTCCCCTAACGCACATCACTCAGGACTGTGTCCAGATAATGTGAGCATCTCCAGAGCAGGAGACTCTGCATCTTGTCTGGGCAGCCTGTTCCATGATCTGAATGAACTGGAAGCTTCACTTTCTAGACCTCTGAATTCGTGACCGCTTTTGTGATTGCAGAGGTGAAAGTATTTGTTATAGATGGTTTTCCTTTCTGTACTTTTTTAATCTTTTTGGTATCCCCAAGGCAGCTAGTATGCTGAATACAATGTGGATACAAACTTCTTGCTGTTCAAGGCAACATTAGGTGGAAAGATGGGGCTTGCAAAGCCCGTGTCAGACCACAGTGTTGGCCATGTGTTTGCCCTCTCTGCTGGAAGTGGCTGAGGGGGCACTGGGCCGGCCGTGCCCTCCTGCAGGCTCTGGAGCTGCATGGTGGCCCCGTGGTGTGTGTGCCACGCTCAGGATGGCATCTCCCAGTTGCCCTGGTGGGCAGAGATTGCTTAACCTGACTCATGCTGTTAAAGACCCCGAGAGGTCGATGCTGAACGGCTGAGGAGAGTGGAATATGCCCAAGGGATTAGCTTTGTTTAGTTTTCTGTTTTACTTACTCAGTACAAAGGAAACTACTTCCCAGTAGAAGCCCATGGGAGCAACTTTCATCTCATCTGGATTTGCTGTCTGAGACCAGATGAACCAAGAAGAGTTTCTGCAAGAGCAGCCCCTTGCTCGTGGAAACACGGTCTCTAGTGGCAGCTTTCACTGTGCCAGTTTGTGTGTTAGAGAACTGTATGGGGGGAAGGAGAATGTCTGCAGGCAGGGACTGCCTAATGCTTTTTAACATTCAGTCATGCCCCTGGTCCCCAGAGTGTGCTGTGGGTGGCACAACTCATTTATCCATTTTTACTGTTGAATTTCAGTTTAAAAAGAGAACAGGTTGAAATCTTATGCCTCTCTATGCCACTGAAAACACCCTGAGTAAGTTCAAATAGCCTAGTATTTATTCTCCCCCTCATGCTCCAGGGTTTAAAAGGAGATTATAACTTTTTTCCCCCCGAATTGTATCTTGCAGAATCATTTCCAAATTCTGTAGCTGAGATGTAAATGTATGGATGTGACAGAATTACTGAGTTGACTAACAAGAGCACATTAAGTAGTCAGAATGAAACTTGGATTAATTTCTTGCGTATACTTGTTTTGTCTAAGTTTTTAACTTATGATCCTGCCCATGCATAATCTGTGTGCTCCACTGATCTTATTCTCCCTTGCCTCTATGGAGAACCTCTGTCCCTGGCCCCTTAAAATGAGTGCTCAGTCATACATGCAATTGGACCTGGTCTGTGAAGGCTGTTGCTCATGGAGTGAGCAAAGAGAATGGGAGAAAACAACCTGCAAACCAGCAGAGTGTTGAAGATGGAAACAGCAATCCCCATAAATTACATGTATTTGAGGAATATGTCTGTTCTGGGAAATAAAGGTAACTAAGCTTTATTGGTTCTGTGCTGTGTTATTTCAGCCCATATTCAGCACATTTTAACAGCTCGTTTTGAGGAGCCGTTTCCTACATGATTCAGGTTCAACACATTTCTCCAAATGCCAGGCAAACTGCAAGTTTTATGGAAACACTGGGCTGCTGGTACCTGAGGCTGGACCCAGAGACCGACATGAGTGGTTGTGAGCATACAGAAATGCAGATTTACTATGTGCAATGTTTTTTGCAATGGTTCAAAATTATGTGATATAGAAATCAATGGTGATAATAATTCTAATGAGAAAAAATATAAAGGCACTGATTTTAATGTGTTGTTATAGGAGAAGCTGAAGGCTTTGATTCAACTATTTTTTCCTCACATCTTTTAGAATCAGGCTGCTGCTTTGCACACACATATAGCATACTAATAAGATATTATTTTCCACCTCTCAGATCTCCTTTGAATTCGAATATATCTATTAGCACCTTTACAACTCAGCTTATGCATATCCCAAGCCTATGTGATTAGCTATTTCTACTGTACCATTTGGTGGGTGGCATTGCAAATTACAGAATAACACAGGGATACAGAGTTTTCTCCTGTGGGTCTTAACACTGTGTGGAAAATGCAGAGAGAAAAAAAATGAGAGATTTAAAGTCATTTGGATCTGCATTATTTAAGCTGGTAGGGATCCAGGGCTTGTAATTTTAAGGCTGCATATAGGTTGGGGTGGTGACTGGTTAAGGGAAGCCTTGATAAGGGTTTTGAAGGCTGTTTCAAGAGTAGAGGTCAGTACCAGTACAAGACTGGTGGAGGAAATGTGTATGGCTGAGAACTGTCCCCCAAAGGAAGGTGCAGAGTGAGAGCTGGCTCAGGACAGTCAGCAGGGTGGGCATTACATTTCCTGACTCTGGGCTGAGGTATTTGGCTGTTCCTGCTGTGGCAAGATGATGGTGGAAGACGGAGACAGACTTTGCATGGGGAACCAAGAGAGGAAGAACAAGGGAAAACTGGGAAAAAAGAGCTTGTTTTGATGAGACTGTGAAGTGTGTCAGAGTGGTGAGGCACCCCACGCTAGACACCTGCCTGCATGTCCCAATGCCACCTTTGGGAACACTCACTTGTCTGGCTTTTGAGGGCTCTTGATGTGGGTGAAAAAGGCAGTGAACTCACTCTGCTGCTCCAGGTAATTGCTGTTTCTCCATGAGCTTTGTGGGGGCCTGAGGCTGTCCTCACCTGGCTTCTGAGAGCAGCTTCAATACCTAAACAGTCTTGTCATGTTTTACGTTTCCAGGCAATTTTGAAGGCTGCACTTCACTCTCAGGAGGGCATCAAGGGTCTTTCTGTTAAAGACAATAAAGGCTGAGTCAAGTCTGCAGGCTGCATCAGTCTAGGGCTTTTTTTTCTCCTATTATATGTGATTTTTTCTAGCAGACAAAAATAAAATGTTGGTTTTTCTGAAAAATGCAGTTGGGTGTGATGATCTAGCTCTGGCAGTAGACTTGGGGTATGGCAATGTTAGCTATCATCTGCTGCATTGCTCTCAGCATCCTGGTGACTCTCCAGCTGGAGTAAAACTAGTTTACAACTGAGATGTCCTGATGTTTTCCTGTTCAGAAACTTTGGCGTTGCGGTCGAAGAAGAGAGGATCAGTCTGCCAGGTGGTGCTGCCTGTTACATCAGGAGGTGTGGGCCTGCACCACTTACTGCAAGGGTATAAAACTGGATTGTTTCCTCACCTCTCCTTGAATTTAGCACCAGACCTACACTGTCTTCTGGAGTGATGACCTGCTCTGCTTCTCACTTCCGAGGGCTGGCTTGGACAAGCATCTTTCTGACCCTGATCTCCAAGTGTTGCTTTTCATTACAGTCCAGATAGGGCAGGGGCCATGTGCTGTTCTATGCTTACTTCCAAAGAACTCTCCAGAGGCTTCAGGGCAGTCTTGACTATGGTTTCTAGCTACCTCCATGGAACAAATGTTGTAAATAATTTCAATCCCGTCCTCAAATTTTGGGGCCTTTCTTGAAGATATTACTCTTTTAAAATTTTTTTTTGTCCTTAAAATCCTTGCTGTTAATGAAGCTGCTTGTTAGGGACCTTCGGTAGTGTTGTCTTTTATGCTGTAACTTGCTGACTTGCTGTCATCGTGAGCCATAGCCATAGAAAAATGTCTGCCTTTGCATTTGGAGTAGTAAATAGATTTGACAATCAACTGGAGTTGCAACGTGAACAACTGCTGCAAGTTAGATAAGTCTGAGAGACTAATTGTTATCCTGAACTCCATGAGCTGAGTTTAATTTGGATTCTGTTTAGTAACCTTCTGGTACAAGACTCTGAAGCCAGTGTCAACATTTTAAAATATATCCAGTTCTTGACTTGTCACAGTACAAGAATAGCCCCATTATGCGCAACCAAAGGCCCATCAAGCTCAGTATCCTGTTTCTGACAGTAGCTGATAATTAAAGAAAGGGTGTAACTGCAGGGAAAGTATCGAGTGATATTTCCCCAATATGTTCTCCCACCCCTCAGCAGTTCATGGCTTAAAGGTTTTCTGATCTCTGTGTTTAGTGGCCTTATCTTTGTGGCCTTATCTTTTGTTGATTTGTCAAATTTTACTTTTGCTTTCAGCATCTGCAGCACTTTTGGCAACGAGTTTAGCAATTTAATGATTCTTTCCGTCAGAAAATCCTCGTTTTTGTTTGTTTTAAAGCCCTGGCTGAAGATTTCATGTGATGCACCCCTATTTCTTGTGTTTTGAGTTACAAAACTTTTTATTAATCTCTTTCATGCCACTCATGATTTTATAGAGCTCTAATGAGAACCTAAACTGAATGAGTTTTAGTATGATTTAAGGCTCTGTATTATGTTTCATGCTTTCTGGCTGTTTATATTCCATTTGCTTTTGCTTTTTGTTTATTTCATCTTTATTTCACAAATTTAATCATTTTGAGAAGATTATTTTGTCTAATTAAGGTAGAATTAATCCAGGGGCAGTGATAATTTGAGAGCCAGGATTTGAAGGTAGTTTATTTAATCTATGTGTCTTCAAATCCTTTGGATTCAATTTGCCCAGCTTTCATACTGATGGATGCTGTATTAAATTATTTAAATAGATGAATTAAATTTGGAGCAAACAGAGGCTAATGCATTTCACCCTCAAATAACACGCCTCTGTAGCCAGGGAGCTTTTCTAGGAGAACTGAGGAGACAGTCGTGAGCTGGAAGCACTGTATGCAAAACAGGGGGTAAGGGCCACACGAAAACCCCTTTGATTTATCCTCTAGAACTAATTTGTTGATTCCTTGTGGTCAGATTAGCAGAATGGAGCCAAGAAAGAAACCTCACAGAGAATGACCATGTGAGATGAAATAATAAGCAGCTGTTGCTGAAGAGAAAGCTCAGACCAGACTTGCAGAAATGTAATTAGCAGCGTGCTGGCTGAGCTCTTTGCATGCCTAGAGCCTGGATAATGCCCTTCTGGGGGGGGGGCATTTTTAGTCTCTCTTTTGGAGAGAGCTTTTTTCTCACTAAGAATGAGGATGACTGGAAAGGGATAAAAGAGATGGAAACGAGCAGAATATACTCTGCAGTACGCAGGGACACTAGATGGGGATATTTGCTCACGTTGTGGCTCTTGGTACCCCTCACAGCTTTGGTGGTGATGTTGTCGTGGTACAAGGAGGGCTGGTGACATCCAGATGAGGGGATTGATCAGAGGGGGTTGCATGAGACTTGTGGGGCAATCTACACCTTTGTTGCCATTTCTCGCTCTGCGGTTTCCATCTCAAACACAGCTGGTCTGTACAGCTCAGGACATGCTGAGGTCTCTCTTCTGGCTGTGAAACACAGCTCAGTATAATGTGGGACAAGGTTGATCATGGGTCTCCTCCTGCACTGGGAGGAAGAAGAAGGGACAAATCTTCTCTATGGACAAGGGAGCACCAAAACCTTGTTACCTTTGTGGCCCCGAAGCATTCCTGCTGTAGGTGTCATTGGTGTATTTTCCAGAGGAAGAAAGGGACATGAAGCTACTTTTTGTAGCTTTCCTTTCCACGTTTGTCTTGCCAAGTGGATGTCGTTTAAAGCAGGAGACCCCTTCCCTGACTCCGACGTCTTGACGAAGTGATGTGTGACCCAGGGTGAAGATGGGCTGCTGAGACGCCTGTCTCACAAGGACATGACTGCTGTCTTTGCAGGCCCTTGCAGAGCCACAGGGCTAGGGTGGGCTTTGGGCACTCCCAGAGAAGAGCACAGTCACAAGCACAGGGGATTCACATGTCACTGGTACTTGGGATAGATTTCAAAGGTGTCCAAGGGATGCAAGATAGAGCTGACGTGTTCCGGCTCTGTGGGATGCTGGTGACACTGTTGGTTGATGCTGCTGCTGAAGATATTTTGTGCATGGTCAGGCTCAAAAAAGAGCTCTGAAGAAAATAAGAAAGCCTTGAATTCTCTTGTTAGGCTGATGAGTAGAAAATGAGGAAGAAAGGTGTGTTGTTGACAGTCTTCAAAACCCATAAAGGGTAGACTATATCTCTTACTCACACTTGTGGTACAGATGTAATAAAAACAACTTGCTTGGATCAAGTATCTACATTTAGTGTTTTAGGAAGCTCTTTTGATTTTTTTTTTTTGTTTGTTTTGTTCTTGTTTGTGGCCATATACACTCAGAGGCAGAGGCTTGGGGTAACAACCGTCTGTCAATATCTGCTGATACCAGAATTTGTTTCACCCTTGGAAATACTACTGAGTGGTCAGTGAAGCCAAACGGTAGAGAGGAAGCTGCTGAGTCATACACAGGTCCCCATGTTTGCTCATATTCTAATGACATTAACCACTCTGACATTAAACACTCCCAGTGTCCTGTTCACCATCCCTGATTGCTGATATCCCCAGCAAGGAAGTTGTTAAGTCATAGATCCTAGGTGATTGTTAAGGTCCCTTCCAACCCAAACCATTCTATGATTCCACTTCCCTAAGTTTGTTTGTGGTTAAGAAAAGTGAGATCTTCTCCAAGTCCCCTTTTGTGTTCTAGAAATTTTAAAAAGTTTAGGCTTTGGTGTAGTAAAAGGTATAGTTGATTTTCAAAAGCAACAAATATCCTTTTTTTCCCCCCTGCATAGGTTCGTAGCTTCATTGTACTTCTCTTAAGGCTTGCCTATTGCAGGTTTTTTATACAGCCTAGCATTCAGCATGCAAACACCTTCTGTGTAAAATTAACAACTGATGCAAAATATTTGGCTAAGCTAGTGGAAATTTTTACATTTCCATTTTCTCAGAATCAGAAGGCTGCCTGAGCTATATTATTTTCTTGTTTTAGTTTCCGACTCTTATTTTTTTCTCTTTTGCTTTGACAGTATATGTTTAGATGAAAAAAAAAGGGGTGGAGGAGCTCTGTGAGTGACTCCTTTGATGAAACATTAATTGATATCTACACATGCAGAGGTAAAAACTGCTATTCTTGAAATAGGCTCTCTATCCCTTTTGTGTAAGAACTTGCATTTCTGAAACGGATGGATTTCTTAAGCTGATTTGGTTTGGATTTTTTTTTCAAGTGGAAACAGAGTTTTCTCTTCAACAAACTCCTGTCTCCAATCCCTAACTTTGGGCTTGCCTACATTTGGAAATGTACCAAAATAACTATTCCAGAATAAGCTCCCAGGAGGATATTTTAGAACTAGATTAAATTAAATTGGAAATAAGAACTCTTATTTTGGAATAAGAGTGCCCACTTTGGGATTTATATTGAAATAAACCATCTCAGAATAATTGTAGCTATTTTGGTATATTTCCAAGAGCAGACAAGAGCTGAGCAATGTTCTGAAATAATTATATTAAAATCTCATGGATGTGATGGATAATGGAGAAAAATATCAATAGTGAGTTAGAACAATTTGGAATGAGTGTGTCTGACGGTGTCATACACTTGTTCAGTGGGGTTTTTTGAATTTAAGCAAAAGATCCCTCCCTTCAGGCTATGTATATAATTTGTTATTAATATTTTAGTAGCAACACTGCTGTTCTAGGAACAGTCTTACAGACAGGTTCCACCTCTGCACAACCTGCAGTCTAGAAATAATCCATTTCCTTTGTAATGCTATAGATGTCAGCATGTCTGTTTTGCAGATAAACTAGGGGTTCTCTTTATAACTCTCCTTCTTTATGACACTTGTTTATAACACTCCTTGTTTGTAACACTTATTTATAGCACTCCTTGTTCAGGCAAAGCCGCTACTTAGGTTTGGTTTCTTTTCTTGAAGGAAAACAGAAGGGGATAGTTACAAGAAGACGGAAATTATAAAAACCCATGCATTTGTTCTGTATTTGTAGTTACTGTGCCACCCTTCTCTGCTTAGTTTACTGCAGGTAGCATGTGAGTCATTATGAGTAAGGCAAAAGCTTCATTGCATCCTGTGGCACGGAACCAGCACAGATGTGAAATGAATATATCACCCCTGTTTACATACACGCAGTATGGATGGAGTGATACTTTAAAGTAACACTTCCTCATTCAATAAGGAATGCTCACGGCTGAGAAAGTTTTGTTATCTCTCTGGGTAAGATTTTTTTTCTTCTCCCTTTAGCCGCTTTCGTTTGTGCCTTGACTCCCAATGAGTGGAGGTCGCAGGGATTTTCTCCGTGGCAAGAAAAGGTCACAGTCTGTATTTACCCATATTCTAATCTTCCATGTACTTTCAATACTATTTTGGTTCCTTACTGGAGGTCTAAAAAGGATGTGGAAATTCAGTGGCACAATTTCAAGGTTATGCCACAGGCCAGCAAATCCATAATGTGATTTTTTTCTCCCCTTTATGGTACATCATAATAAAAAAAGTTGATATAATATGAAAGGGAAAGGCAGTTTCTTCTTATCAAATTATCATATCTAGCATCAAGCCTGTGCTTGAAGGTAATTCTAGCTAATCTTTTGTAGCAATAAATATCTATTACATTTATCACATTGAATATGTTTCCCCTTCATTTCATCCAATTACCTTTTCTACAACTGGAAAATATATCAGAGCTGTCTCAACACATTTTTATGGATGTTAACTTACTATTCTCTTCTTGATCTTTTGTCAAGATGTACTTTAATTAAAATGTTCATGTAACTTCTTCAAGTTTATCCTTCACTCCTTCACTATCCAGATAATTGATGGATTTGCTTTTAAAAGTGGAATACAACAGTCCCAAGAACTGGACTAGGATTGAAATTCTGTGGGTGTAGAAACTTCTAAGCAGGTTGCTATAATGCCAGAGTTTATGATGCTGTAGTCAGAGCTCTGTCAGCATTACTACAGATATCTTTATCTGGTGATTTGCTGTTTTGCTATTAAAATTCCCATAGGAAATACAGATATAAATAGCCTCAACCAGCCAACCTTTTTTCAAATTAAAAAGACATATGATTTCATAGTGTGAAGATGCAGTTGGTGCTGCTCCCTCACTCAGTAGCTCTGTGACAGTGACACTGTATCAGCTTGTAGAAGACAGCAGGTTTTCCCACTTCTTTCTTATAAAGCCCGAGCTGTGGGTTCCCCACACGATGGCACCTCAGGGATTCCTTTTCCAATGGGAGTGTTTGTGAAGTTGTGTGCACAGTGCAGGGATGGTGCTGCTATCTTAGCAATTGCATCTCATGTTTCTTTCAGCTCCCTATCCCCATGCAATTCAAGGTATTAGGCAAGATGTGTGGGTTGCTTATATGTGTTGTTCATATCCAATACAGGCTTTTTTAGCTGGGGTGATGTGAGGCCAGAAGATGGATTAAGACAGAATGAACTGAGTGTTTCAGAAATCTATGATTGGTAAAGGGTTGTCATTAATTGGGGGAGGTTTAATTGAACTCTGAAGCCTTGGCTGCTTTCCTCCAAACTACTCACCAGTCCTGACAGTAACAAATAAGGTAAAAATCTTTGTGGTAGGTATCTTGTAGATATCATGGTGGCTTCCCCATGCCAGTGATGAGCAGTGGGCTGCTGGGTGAGCTATCCAAATTGCTTGGCTGTACACGTTGCTTTGCCAGATGCACACAAAGGCATTGTGAAAGCACTTTGGAATAAGGAAGAAAAACACTGGGGGGCTGTTTCAGCCAAGTGACCTTGAGAGAAACATATACAACATTTTACACAAGTGCATGAAAACCAGCTCATCTTTAAGAGGGAAAAGAGTAGATGTCCAAAGGCTTCCAGCTATCAGGGCAACATTTCTCTCCTCCTTAGGGCCAGCCTGAGGAAACAAGAAAAAGTATAGGAAAAAGGATTAATTTCTTTGAATGTCTTTACTGTCTCCTTCTCAGCATATGTCCTTTAAAGGAGCTGATACAGGAGACTAATTACTGAGGTTAATGTTCTGAAATCCTTCCTTACTCAAGGCTATTTATGTAGTTCAGGAGATGTTAATGCCTGCAATCAGTCACAGATTCACAGGGGAAGGTGCTGACCTTTTGAAGACTATGGGGCTTACACCCCTGAATTCAACAGTCAGGTGTTGCCTGAAATCCTCTCTTTTTATTTCAGCCATCACAGAAATCCCAAAAGGGTTGGTCGCAACAAAACATTTGCAATATGAATGCAAGAAAACGTAAATCCTGACTTAAAAAGAGAGGCATCTCCCCATCTGTTCTGATGTCTATTTAGAAACTTTCAGGTTTCAGGTTGTTATTGGCAGCTTCTCTCATCAGGGAGGATTCCAGGTGGTTACTGCTCTGCCCTGGGTTCCTTCAGAGCATGGCACAGAGGAGGAGCTTTGCTTCTCTGGGATGATGTGCTGCTGGAGAAGAAATAAAATTGCCCTAAGGCAAGCTCACAATGCAACAGCCTAAAGGAAGATCTGGCATGTGCCCAAAATGTCTATTCCCTTCTGATCTCCTGATGCTTCATCAATCCTATCACCTGTGTGTCATGATTGTCAGCATGGAGAGAAATATTTGGAGTGTTCTGGTTTCCTCTTACACTGGCGGGGTGTTTTTTATGGGAAAAAAATGGTGTCTTTTCATGGATACTAGTTCCTTAAATCAGGAGTATCCACCTGGGAAGAGAGCCCACAAAAACAAACCCATAATAGTAAACGTCTGTGAATCTCTGCAATTTATACTTTTTACAGGAAGATGAATATGGATATGTTAATCCACATTATCATGGTTACATCAGTTAGACAAAAAGGTGAAACATATTCAGAACAGCCTGTTTTTCATACATGCAGACACCTAGATCTGCTCTGGGTGCCAGGTGACAGTATTCTTTGGAGCTGTGGAAGCTCCTGACTCTAGAGAGTCAGTGGAACTCTTATGGCTCTGGCTACCAATGACTGCCCCTCAAACAAGACACAGAACCTGCATTCTTGATAGAACAAAGCAGTAAAACCCAAACAAGCCAGGCTCCCGGCTCTTGGAGATGTCTTTAACACACCAAGAAGCAGCAAGATAAGGGCACAAGCACCATTTCTTTCCCTCCTCACAGGCCATCTTTGAACACGTATAGAGGCACCAGTAGAGGAAAAGTGCTTAAAGCAGTTAAGACCAAGCTAGGAAACTCAGCCTGCACTGTGTCTCCTTAAACCACCTTGCCTTTAGAGCATCACACCAATGTAGCCTCAACTGTCTGAGTCAAAAGTGCAGCTCCATCAGCATTGGCATCCTTCACCTTAGAGCTACTGAACTGAGCACCTTCACACGAGTCTGTTTCTTTTCCTCTGGGAGGTCTATACCACACACTTAATTTGATGTTAAAATATTTGACCATTTTTATCTACTACATAAATAAACAGATTTTGGTTGAAATATATGGAAAATAGTATTTTCAGATTTCCAAATTTTTCATAAAGTAATATTAGATAAGCCACTGCTTGGACTGAGGCCAAGTGTAGAACATAAATAATTTTGAAAGATTTTAAATATCAGAAATGTGTAAAATGAAGATTGCATTCAAAGTTTTTTCCCACCCTCTTACCCACCCTCAAAGCCTTGAGCAAGGGAGTAAGTGTAGCTTCAAATGGGAACTTTAGTAGAATTCAATTTTAAATTCAGCAGTCACTGATGTTATTATATCCTTTCTGTGGTAATGCTCAGATGCCTGGCTCTCTCCGTGATTCCCTGGCTGTAGGCAGCATTCACCATGTACTTTTCCAGAGATTAGAGATAGAGGCACTTTCATAACACTGATTTTGGTGGTGCATCTTCCTTGTTTGTTTCTTAATTGAGGGCAAAACCGGATTATCTTGTTCTGAGGATCTCTGACAGTGACTATTCCATATCTGGGAGTCACTACAATCTAATTCTGCTGGACATAATTACCATAATTTATTCCCTGTAGATGGTTTCCAAAAATAGAAGTAGGTATGATCCTTGCCCTACAAGGCTCACACAAAAGACAGAGAATTAAAAAGGCTGACAGATAGGAGAGAAAAAGTAAAAGGAGCAATGGCTGTGGCAAGTACACAGAGAGAGATAAATTAAATCCAAATTAGTCCTTTGGTGTGATAGTGAGACTGAATAAGCAAGTTTATTAAAGGGAAAAAATATAATTCAACTAAAAGATAGAGATGCATGAATAGTTCTCAGAATAACACGCAGAACGGCAGCATCCTCATAGTATAAACCCTGCACTACAATTGAAAAAGCCTTTCCTTCAGTTCAAATCACTTTTCTCTGGTGTCACCCTGTCAGTGTGATCCAGCAAGTAACTTTGTCCTTCCCCATCTCTCTCCTATAGCTGACTTGAAAATGCATTATCTCATTTCCTTGTCACATCCCAAATTGTTTTTAGAGACCGTCGGGCTCTCCACAGCGATGAAGAAGCTGTGAGTACAGGCCTTATGTCCAGACCCCTCAACACAACTTGGATCACACTTCACCCTCCAGGCTGGATGCTCTTGTTGCATGAGGATTTCCTGAAGGTAAGGAAGCCCTTTTGTAAGGCAGGGAGGGGGATGCTGCAAACCCCAGACCTGCTGCTTCTCTCAAGGTTTTTCATGTCTCTTAGTGCCTGCTGCTGCAGTCTCGTATGTGCTCCCACGTATTTGTCTTCACCCTGTCCCTGTGAGGGGTGGCCCTGCTGCTGTTCCTCTCTGACAAATGACTGAAAAACTTGCTTGAGGTTTGCAGAGGAAACCTGCATGGCACAGGCTTGAGCCTGGCTCTTGTGTGGTCTCATGTGGAGGGGAGATCATGCCTGGCTGAAGCAGCCACACAGAAGAAGGGAGTACCTCAACATGAAGGTACTGCTGATGTCACCTAGCAGTCTTAGTCCCTTCAACTCTGGGTGCTGGTTGCTCTGGTGTTTTGCATTTCTACATCCTGAGTGTTTTATGCTATTTATGGGATTTCATGCTTTACTCATCTTGTTGCTTCCTGCAAGTCTCTGTGGATGTGTCCTTCATGGATGCAACAGCCACGTGCTCACATTTATGAATAGCACATTTTACCTTGTAGGACACCTGGTGTCTTCAGCGCAGGGAATATTGCTGCCTTCCTTGACCTTTGGAACAGGCTGCTTTTGGGGAAAAGTCTATATCATAAGAAAGCCTCCATGAATGGGGAAAAGGTATCAATAAAATAATTTATTGCTCCAATTCTGAAATCCACCTGCAACCTGTACCCTAATATATCACTCTGCTTACAAGTATATCAGTGGTTGACTTCTCCCATAAAACTATGTAATTTCTCCTTTCCTTTGTGTGCAGGAATTTCTGGATAATCTGGTGGTAGGAAAAGGGATGGTGCTGATTTTGCTGTTACATCAAACCACTTGCACATATTGAGCGCTGTCTTTTGTGTGTTGATTTTGGTATCAGTCTCCGGGCCTCCATATTAAAAAGCTGCTCCCAATTGTTCAGTTGTTTTGGCTGTTTGTTGCTTCATGTCTTGCAGGACAGTGAAACATCTGGCCCAAAGGTACAAGCTGCTCTCCACATCTCCACAGTGAGCGTACCAGCCATGGCCAGATGGAAATGTGCCACCTTGTCATGTTCCCTGCGTCCCCTCACACATTCGGGGAATGCCACAGGAATTGCAGCTACAGCATAATTCCTGCCTGTAATTCCTACCTGTAGCAGTGGGGCAGGAGCTGCTGTGTTTGAGAAGGGAGCTGAGGGTACCACATCCCGTGGGCAGCTGCCTCGCAGGTGTGGAGCAATGGGAAATGAGGCACTCAGCAAATGCCTGCTCTCCCTGCCGTTGGCTTAGCAGGTGTGTGGGTGTACATGCTGTAGGTGTCTCAGAGTTGTTAACAAAGCTAAGGATATGAATAATACTTAACTGCTATTGCAAGGTGCTTCTGCCACTGCAGTTCACTGGTAGCAGTAGTTGGGTGAGAGAGGGGATGCTGTGGATGCACAAAACCTTCATCTTCCTGCCATCTTTCACTGGGAATCAAACAAATTTACAGTGTTTTAACTGAAGGATATTTTGATTAAATTTTCTCTTTAGAAGGACAAATAAATCTTGATCTTGTGATTAAGAAGGCCCAGTTAAGGAATTAAGAAAATGTTTTCTTATGGGATGTGTTCCACTGATGTTAGTTCTGTTCAATATAAGTTTATGCCTTTCTTAATGTGGCACATATTTTCTTAGTTTTTTTTTTATGCAAGAAGAATGTTCATTTATTTATCTTTTAGATAAATAGATAAAAATTTAGATAAATATAAAAAGAGAGAATTCTTACATTTGTAGTTTCTTATTGTAAGTCTGCCATGAGAGAAGGCTATAAAACATTGTTTCAGGGAAGAAAGTGACCAAAAAATAGCTTTTGAGGAGAAGTAAATAGTGAGGGGAAAGGATGCACTAAGTTAAGACCTCACCAAAAGAACAAAACACCACAGAGATGTGTCTGGCTACAAGTACAATGGATAAACACAAAGCACTCTGATTAGTCAACTAGTCTGCTTCTTAGGTTTATTAAACATGACAAGAAATTTAATAGAGAACAAAATCAAGGTATTTGTAAAACACTAAAGGTGAAACTGCTTGCTGTTTACAACCAGTGATTTTTTACTTTGTGTTTCATAAGAACTGCCGGTCTCTGTCCAAAGCAGAACCAGAAAAAAAAGAATAAAATACATGAGAAATGGTGCATTGTGATCGCAATCATAGGCTGTTTATATGTATGCTTCAAATTAAGGGTTTGGTGTCATGGAAACAGCTTCTTCATTTGGAAAGCTCTGCGGCAGTGTGAGAAGGAAAAGACTGGAGAGGGCGAGAGGAAGAGGGAGCGCAGGAGCACGGCCGTGCAGCCTCCCCAACATCAGCGGCTGCCTCCCCTCCTTCCCCAGAGGCAACGGAGCGAGCGGGAGGGCAGGGCTCCCGCGCTGCCTGCCTCACCTCGCTCTGGAATAATGCAAATCATTCCCCCTTTGCTCTTTGTCAGCTGGAGGACTGCATGTGGCTTATTTTGTAGTTAATGCACAATGTAGTACTAAATACTTTTAAAAGGGAATTTTCTGTACTGAAGGGATGTATACATATATATATATATGGATATGTCATGTAATTTTGTAAATGAACTTTACCTAAAACCAGTATTTATCCACCAAAGCAAATGAGTCCAGAATTTCTATAAATACTGTTTGTTCAGTTCTGCTTGTGTACATATATGCATAGTATGTTTTGTGTAATTTTAGTGCTAAAAAGACATTCCCTGTTGCTCCACATCAAAGGAAAGCAGTCATTTGTGTAAAGAGCTTCTAAAATTTACCAGGAGAGAAACCTCTCCAATGAATACAGAACTGCAATAGATGGTTGGGAATTAACACCACCACTTGCTTTGTCCTAGCTTCGATGCCAATTTATGCTCATTTTGTGGGCACAGTTCAGATTACTCAGTAATTGATTGCATTAAGCAGTAACAGAAGAGCTTTACAGGGACTAAATTAAGGGCATGTGCTATATTTCTGCTGTGTTGCTGTCATACACATCATCAAGGAGCAGAAACAGACCAATCCTATACAACAGGATTTTTTTTTAAAGCATAGTAAAGTTAGATATAAAGTGCTGAGGTAGGATCATGTGAAGGCAGTGGAGATATTCCCCACTCCTTCACAAAGCTCAGGCTGGCATCACAGAAAGATCTGGTTACTGGGCAGTGTGAGTCCTTCACTGCTTTCACAGTGGGGCCAAACATGTCCCTTCCTTGGGCTCCCAGATGAAAATGCTGCTCTGCTCTCCACCTAACTTTCTAATCCAGCTAGGTGTGAAAGTTTTGGTGATTTGGGCATTTTGCGATGGTGCCCAGATCTTGGGAGACCTGTTAGACCAGTGGTTTAATGTCAAAACCAGAAGTGAGCTATGTCCCCAGCCCAGGAGGAAAGGGCTGCCCATGCCAAAGCAGGGGTTGAGGCTGGGGCCACAGTATCTTTGGAAAGGGAAGAGCCACTGAGGAGCTGCTGGCTGCCTATATAAGTGGGCAGCCCCAGGGGGAATGGGGGCTGTTGCAGGGCACCCACAGTGTGGGTCTGGTTTATAACCAGTTTTCACTGGGCTCGTTCCCTGCCCTGTGCTCACCCCCAGAGGTGTCTGCTTGTGGTTTGGCTTCCTGGCAGGGAGGAGTTTCTGTAGTCACTGCCTGTTCTCCAGTTTAGGCATGTGGAAAGGCAGGAGAGAAGTTTCAGGAAAAAAGCAAATATATTTGTCTGAAACAGATCACTTTGGTTTAAAGCTGTCATTTACCTTCCTCGTAACCTGAAAGAAATGGCGTTTCTGTAAGTATCAGAACTGAAAAAAGAAAAGTCAGGATTTTTTTGTGTGTGTGTTTTTCTTTTCTTAAAAAATAATTTCCAGTTTAAGAAATATGCTAAATGAAGTGCCTGCTTTCTGAAACAACCTGTGAGAAAGAGAGAGGCTGCAGTTCTGCCCGCTTTTGTTATGGTTCCTGCACCGGCACAGGGGTATCCCTGTTAATACTGCAGGAAGGATGCTTCTGGTGCAGCAATGAATTCTGCTGAATGGAATTCTGATGCAGCAAAATCAACGTGCAACTTTGGCACTCAAGGTTCATAAAGAAGAGTTCGGTGCTGCTGTGAGAGGTGCTCAGCACTGCAGTGGCAGCATCTACTGGGAAGACACTACCTAACAAAAACAGCTCATTCTTGTCTGCTGTGCAGAAACAGGTGTGTTAAAGAAACTGGAGGTGGAATGGTAATCGCGATAAAAGTGCTAAATTCTCAGAGGAAAAAAAAATCTCATTAATGCAGAGGAAAAAAACCTCAACAAACCTTTAAAATTATAGAAATCTTTCTGTCTTAGAATAGCTTAAAGGAAAGGTAGAAAAGCCTGAAATTTCTTTATTCAGAACCAGGCAATGGAATGTCGTTTAGTTGAATAGTTCTGCTTCAGACTTTCATTCCCTTTATTACCAAAGCAACATGAAAGGCAGAGAAACTTGGGCAAAAGAGAAATAACTGTGCAATCTTTCTTCTCCTTGAGTTGAGCCTTTGTGCATGACTTGTTTCAATGTTTTCAAAGGTATTGAGGAACAGGATGAAGAAGTGTGCATTTACATTAGTGGTTTTATTCAGATCTGGAATGCATTTGGAACAGCTCTTCTGGTTGCCTGCACTAAGGTCATTTGGTTTGTGGTACTGAGTGGTCTCAGAGCTCATGAACTCAGCTCCTCCTGGATGGAGATGAGCACTCCCACCACTAATCCAGCGCATCGGATCAGACTGGGCTGTGTCTGATACATCCCCACTCTTCACCCTCCCTCTTTTTTTAAATAATGTGGCATTGAGTCCTCAGCAATCTACACATACATCTTTTAATTGCAACACAGACACAGCCTTAGGCACTGGAAATGGTTTCAGTTGCTATCCCACTGCTCCACATCCACATCTTTGGAAGATCTTCGGCTTTCCCTCATTCAGACAGTAGGTGCTCAGAAAAGCTTTTTTTTTGCAGGAGAAAACAGCTGTTTAAATAGCAATTATTATTGGTAAGCGTGCGTTGTACAACCTATTGTTGTCTTTCTCCTGAATATGCAATGCACAAAATTCCCCTGAGAGGCAGGGTCATTAAGGAGCTATCTAGATACATATGCTTTTGCAAGATTTTCATCTAACTCGAAGGTGGGAATGCAAATTCTGAAACTTGGGGACATCCTGTGGCTTTGTAACACTCTCCAGGAGAGAAGTGCTCATTGAGATGAATAGCTCTCACTCATTCATATTCCTCGTTTACTCATGTAACATTTATAATATGGGTAATGTTCCTCCTTTTATAATAGCTCAGTGTGAGTTCCAGATAGAACTTAAAATTACACTTCATTGTAGTTAACTGTTTCTGATGAGGCTTTGCAGAGTTGTGCAAGGGGCAGAGCAAAGCTGCTGTGTTGCAGTGGGAGTCTAGCGAATACTGTGCTGCAGGCAGAAGTGAACACTGCATTTCCTTCAGTGTGCACACAGGGATAGCAAAGGACGTGGGTACTCAGGCCTCCCTGGTCTCCTGTCCCTGGTCTCCCTCGATGTTTTGGTTTGCTCTGGGAGCCAACCTTCCTCATGGCCCTGCCTCCCACCTTCTCTATCCCTTTCCTGGGTCCTGTCTTTTGGGTTGGGAGCCAGCAGAAGCTGTTCTGGTGATGCAGGGAGGCCACAGTAGAGGAATACCTGTCCTGTGGGCTTCTTGCTCCTACTTCACAGGAGCCTGGCTCCACATTATTCTTCATTATGTAGGGATATGTGGTTTGCAAACTCGTGGCATGTGACAGGATAATATTTTTCATGCAAGAGGACACAAACAGCTGTTGTATCTCAAAGGACAACCTCACCCAGTTAGATGGTTGGACTCAATGCTCTTAGAGGTCTTTTCCAGCCTTAATGGTTGTATAATGATTCTATGCTTAAAACACAGGATTCAGGTGCTGCCCTGTTTCTCTCTCAAGCTCTGCACTACTACCATCCTTCATCTCACCAGAGAGGTACGTTTCTACATCAATATCTACAACAAACATCCTAGTAGATGTCGTGCAGTCCTTGAGTTTCTTCTTTGTTGAGGTGTGAACTCTGCTTCAGGGTAGTGTTTTCTGTATTATGGGTTTTTTTCATTTTCCTCTAAGTGGCTTTTTTTTGGATCTGTCTGGTTTTGGAGGAAGATCATGGCTGCTTCATGGAATCAAGGCCTGTGAAAAGATTTCTTAGCTAGTTTTTTTAGATGTAAAATTTTCAATATGTACTTTTCACAGACATTTGGAGACTCCTGCTTGCTTCAACAGCTATAGCACAAAGCCTCGAAGATGTATCTGAATTAGTGGAGGTCATTAAAATAGTTTTCAAAACCACAGAACAAGAACTTTCTTAAATTGCAGTGTGATATCAGGAGTGCAAATGGTTGGTACTGGTGACAGAGACAGCAAGAGAGGAGAGAGAAAGGAAAAATAAAGCACCAGCAATAAAACCAAGCAATTTCATTTAAGAACTGCTGCTCAGTCCTTACAGTAGATTTTTCGGTTAATCTCTAGGACTATGAATATTGTGTATGTAAAAATGCTTTACAAAACAATATCCACCTTGTTCTTCTCAAGACAAAAAGAAATGACTTGGCTGGCTTCACTGTCAGTATAAAATAAGCAGTAAATATAAGGACAGCAAATAGAAAAAGTTGTGGACGAGACTTTGAGCAATTGCCCTGGGTCAGGAAGGAGTGAGGAGGAGCTGGGATGGGACTGGTGTGGTGCTGTTGCTTGGGAAAAAGGCTTTTGTTTTCATCTATATCTCATGTTGTTAAGACACGTGTGGGGAATGCTTCTGACGTGATGGAATGTAGCTGTTTGATGTCCTTCACTGGCCTTTGTCTTAGAAGTACAGGAATATTTCCTATTCTCAAATAAAGAAATAAAATCCATCTTTCTTTCCATCTATTTGTTTAGAAGTTAGATTGCACTCTAAGTATTTTAAATATCTTTGTGTTGAATTTCAGCATGAGCTTGGTCAAAATTAAAACATTAACTTGGAAACAGAAATGATGGCATGAGTGAGGGCAGAAATGACAGCTGGGGAAAAAAGACCAGTCAACAAATTATTATTCTCATCTTCCCTTTCAGTTTTCATTACACATCACCTGATACCTAGGAGGGGTCTGTTTGCTGGTGAGAACTGTAGGCACCACCCCAAAACAAAGAACAATAACTGTGAAATGCAGAAGCCCTCTAGCACATGAATTCAAGATCTTGCTGTAGCCATGGTGTTTGGTTTTTTTTGTAAGTGCCTTGGATGGTGGCACTGCTGTCAAATCCAGAATCTTGAGGTCTGTAGATTACAGTAAATGGAGGAGAATGATGCAAACAATTGTAGACACTTGGATAATCTACATTTTACCAATTTATGTAAAAAAATATTCAGGGAAGAAATTTCAGAAAAAAACTCACAAAAGCAGCATGATGTGACAAAACACATTGTTCAAAGAGCATAATTCAATATTTGAAAAGATGAGCTGTTTTTTTTAGGCTAAAGAAGCACTGCCTAGCCTGCCATACAGGGAAATTATTAGACCTGGTCTGAGTTAGTAAGGAAAGCTAACATTATTCTCCCAAAATAATTAAAATATATTTGGAAAGTGCTAAGAATCTCTTGATCTAAGGAAATTAAATGTTTTGCTCAATTCCAATTTCAGTTGTTCCATTTCAAATGAGAAAAAGCAACTTAAGTCAATAAATGCCTTTGGAAAAGGAAGGAAGTAGTTCAGAATAACTATGTTGGAAAAAATCAGATTCCACTTGATTATAAAAAACTTACTGAGAGAAGGTCTTAATGTGTGCTTTTATCAGATTAAAATGAAAAGATGAGAAAATAATGAAAGAATTTTAGTGCACCATAGTGGGTATTTCTAAAAATTTGCATAGTGATGTTTTTTTAAAAATCTGTGTTATAATTTTAGGGGGGCTTTGTCAGACTGTGTGTGTGCATACAAATAACAGAGAAAAGAAACTTCAAGTGCTAGAATTGGCAAGCTTAATTTAGGTTTTTTAAAACAATCAGTGCTGGTGGTGATGGTAGTCGTTATCTTTCTGTGTACTCTTGCTAACATGACTCATTTGTTTGTGATTAAAAATTTAAAAAGCCACTTCAGGCATCCTGTGAGGATTTTCTGCAAATCCCTGTATTTGTGTCAACGGGCCCATATGCAATTTTAGCTCGAAAAATGCCTTTGTAAATCTGCCTTCTGGCACCTAGGATGTTAATAAAAGACGAGGTCATGGCCAGAATTTGCCTCTTGTATCTTTGCTGTTGTAAATGGGAGATGAGCTTGTACTTTCAGAGCAGAGTTTGGCCTTCAATGGGTGTTGGCTCATCCTGTGTGATCATGAAACATTATAGTAACACATGGGGTTTTTATTGTAATTCTTTTGCAAGGGACATTCTTGCTTTTTTCCCTTCTCTCTAGATTGCTGTTTATCAACTCTGCCCAAAGGAGAATGCCATTTATTCTGTAACAGTAATTCATTCTCTAGCCTGATGAGTGGATGCATCAGGATTTGCCGGTTCATGTTGATCTCAGCTCTTCGGTGAAACCATGGAAGCACTTTTGCTAAACCCAGCCTCTCTGTCCATGTCCTTCTTTGGCTTTATTCATAGGGCAGTCTGAGATTTTTTTTTTTTCTGTATTACAAAGGTTTTCATTACACCTTTTCCTCATCTTGTAATCCAAATCTGCCAGTTCTCAATCAAACCAACCATTCTTGTTCAGGTTGGTGCTCTAATCTTTTGAAGGATGCGAAGAGCTGAAAACGTGATTTTAGTCAGCTGCTTATTTTGCCTAAAGGTTCTTTGTGGGCCTCCACAAAGAGTTTTTTTGGTATGTATTTCAGATGACCAAGAGGGTTAAAAGGGGACTTGTGTATTTGCAGTATAGAGGAGGATAAATTGATACCTTAGGAAGGCTGAAGACAAGGCTGGAAGGCAAAAGGGATAAGGAGATATTTTGATAAACATTTTTGTTTGCTTCTCATCTGTGGTTATGTGGGCCATGTTGTACTTAATTGTGCATCTGGTTCTGGTTTTGAAGTCTGAGGTAAACAGGCTGTTCTATACTGGCAGTGTTTTATAATTAATTCCTCCATTTTTAAAAATTTTATTTTGTTCATTGTACAGTGGTGTTGTGTATTATTTTAGGATGAAGACTGTGCTAGCATGACTATGCTGAATTTTCTCAAGGGTAAACTACTGCATATACCTGAAGCCACACTGAAAATCAACGTGGAAATCCAAGTCAGGACAAGGCAATTTGTTTTATGAGCAGGGTGATTCACCAGAAGCAAATGAAAGATCCAGGAGAATCAGTCTGATGTCAGCAGAAGATTAGTAACACATGAGGATTTCTCATAAAAATCCAGTTCTGACTAAATGTTTTTGTTGTAAACAACTGCTGCTGAAATGATACACGAGAAGAAATACCCTACTTCATTACAATGCTCGGAGTCTTTCTCTTTTCACAATATAAATGCACCAATTTTCTTTGGCTTTTATAGCTCTGGCAGATAAAGTGTAGAGGGCTGCTTGAAAGATCACCTAGTTTAACCTTTATTAGCACATGAATGCATGAAAGAGTATTAAATAGAAAATAGAAATGCCTGAAGATCATATCAAATGCTCTGTTTGTATTTACAGGTTGGACTGTAATTTGTGAAGATACGGGGTGACAGGTCTTTGTCTGCCTGGCATTCTAGGGGTAATAAAGCAAGAAAGATCCTCTATTTCATTGTTTTGATTGCTTTACTTTTTTTCTTAAATATATTTAACAGTTGCTCTCTCTCCTGGAATAAAAAATTGTAAATTCTAAGTGTGTCATTTGGCTTTCATGACATTTTATTCAGTGTCAGAATGTGACAATGCTCATTTGTTTCTACCCTTTGACATGATAAATATGGAAGTATGAAGTACAAATCTTTTTCTGAAGATGCTGTTGAATTAAAACCCATTGTAATATTCCTTAAAATGGAAAGTTTAATTGTAAGTAAGTTGAACACTGTGAAAACATGCAGTAAATGCACAGATTTTTTCCATTGTATCTGTATACTGGGCTTTTGAAATCAACCTGTTAAGTTGAATAAGTGTTCTTTATACTGAGATTTGACTGGTGTGAGTAGGTTCTCTAGTGAGGACATTCACATACACAAATTGAAGTTATTTTTCAAAATTCACTGCTAAGATTCTTCCTTCCTCTTGAAACCTGAAAAGAGAGATGTAAAAGAGCAGAAGGAGCTCCCCTACTATCAGCCAAAGCACATCAGTTTGCAACTCATGCATGATCCAGAGGTGTTGAGCAGAAGATTCCTGCAGTAGACACCAGGAACTCATTTTCCGTGGGATATATAGAGACATTTTCCTTTTCAGTTCAAATTCCATTTGCTGCAAATAATTTAGTTCTCTGCACTTCCTAATTGTGCATGAACAAAAATGAAAGCGTGGCCTATAAATAAACCTCACCAGAAGCTACAAGCAGGTTGGCCAAATGTAGCTTTGCAGAGGCAATAGGCGTCACAGAGTTTCTGTGCCAAACCAGGTTCAACTGCTTCTAATCCTGCTGCAATTTAATATCCACATTCCCCTGCTCCATCAAAGTCACTATAATCTTTGTCCCTGCTTTTCTTCCTCGTGTTCCAGGCTGCAGGGCTGAGGGCAGTGAGCTGTGAAGCCTCCTGCTGTTGCTGCTTCCATTGCAAGGCGCAGGAACGCTCCGCATCGGAATGGGGAGGTGGGCGGGGGATCCCAGTGTGGGCAGGGGTAAAGGGGGCACACAGAGCAGAACTGGGAGAAGAATGGCGTCTACTGGAGTGTCTGAGGCGTCCCTTCTGGGACCATGAGTATTTTTGAAAGGAATACGGTACCACGTCCTTGCCACATGCTGTAATTTCCCAAGTGTGTGCATCTAATCACAGCTGTCACTTACTCAGATAGATGGAAAAGATCTGAGGGGTTTTTTTGCCCAACATCCAATTTTCCTCATAGAGCCACACAGCTCAGAGCAGAACTGTCTGTTTTATGTAAAAAAAAAAAATAAAAAAAAATAGGGTCTTCTGCTTTGTTCGAGCCTGTCCTGCTCTCTGAGGTTTGTGTCAGGGTGGCATGGATGAGGTTGTGTTTGGGTGGGTTTGCTCTGCATTGTGGCAGGAGGGGAGGCAGCCCGGGGTGGGGGGGTGGCAGTGGGCACAGGGGCCAGGGGGCCAGGGCTGGTCACTGGTAGCAGCCAGTGCTCAGGCTGACAGGGTCACCTCTGGGACTTCACCTTCAGCATGCTGAACTCCCTGTCCTCTCAAAATTGCCAGGATGAAAAATGCTCTAGTGGGAACTTGACCTTTTCCTTCCTGGTCACCAGAAGTCTGGGGGAAACAATAAACTTTTATCAAAATTGTTATTTTCTTGAGAAAAGGTCACTTGTTGAAAAAAGAGGATTTTTTGTTTGTTTTTACTGGCTGGTTTTGTTGTTTAGTTTTTTCGTGAGGGGAGTGCAAAAAACCCATCTTGTTTCAAGGTATGGATCAATTTACTATAAGTCAAAGGGAGGTGGAAGTGGACTGGGCACTCCTTGAGAGTCATAAGCTTTGGCTGAGGAACAGATTTCTTTGTTTCCATTAAAGTTAGCCAGTTCAGGACTTCCACCTTGTCTTCAACAAATAATTAGTGAGTGCTCTCCTCTCCCCCTATAATTTTTTATATTAAAGAAGAAAGCCCAGCAGAGGTTATTTCTCTCTCCTTGGTGGAGGCTGGGAACCTTGAAGAGAAAGGGTCCTGTGTGAACTGATCCCAACATACTCATTGCTTGAGCTGGTTAAGATGGCTTTTCATACAGCGTTGAAGAATGGGAGAACCTGTCAGAAATTTTGTTTTATGTTAGTTGACTGCTGAAAATCTGTATTTTGAGAGTAAAATAAACCCAGAGCCACTGAGAAGTCATGAAATGTTCTGTATGTTTTCACTTTCTCTGTTTTGACTTTGTCAATTGTAGAAGGTCTTCAATAAATCACAGAACTCAAAACATGGGCTTTTGGGGACTAATTCTTAATTACGTAGCACTTAGGGCCTGAATTATTGTCTCTCTTGAAAAACCTCACAAATGTCAAGTCTTAAAAAAGAGAGTATGTGGTAAACATTTGAGGGTGATACCATGTGTTTTGCCTGTTAAACAACATGATAAAACATAATGCAGCTTAGCTATGGCACGGCAACAGGTCTTCCAAAATTAACCGTGCTAGCTGCAAATGAGTCTCACTGATTCGTTCCAAACTAGGCTGGAGCACCAAAGTATGTTATCCAAAGTCCAGAGAAGAAAACAACCCTTGGATGAGTTAGAAATATACAAGAAAAATATAGGATGACAGGAGGGGTTGTTTTTTTTTTTATTTGCTTTTTCACAATATTTCTTCTCTCAAGCTGTCTGTTAATAAGTGTGATTGGTTAGATGTGGACTCAGTCATCTTAGAGATCTTTTCCAGCCTTAGTGATTCTGTGATTCTGTGATTGCTTGGTCCTGTCAGAGGCATCTTCCCTGTCACGAATGCCATTTCAGAAGCAATGCCAAACAGCTGCAGAGCACTATTATTCAAACATCCATAAAAACAACCTGGTTTTATAAGTGAATATAGAGAATTCTGTAGATGAAAAATGAGTTGGGGAGTGACTAAGGAAATCCAGATTCAAATGAATCTTTTTGGTGCAGAACCACCTTATGTTGTTAATGGCTCTTATTTAGATAAAATCTTCTGTAGTTATGGATCAATGCTGTGTGGTTGTAGGACTGCAGTAGCAATAGTGCTGCCAGGGGGATGAGCAGCACAGGCAGCCCAAAGGATTTCATGGCACTAATATTTCCTATAAATTAAGTATGCTGCGTTATATTTTATTGACAGGAAATAGCTAATTTGTCTCAAGGCATCTGGCTCTTGATTTTATTAATCTGCAGGATGCCTAAGCAAAGAAGCATATATATAACATTATGTCAAAAGGATAATTATTTCTGGAAGGGTATTGCTTACATATGAGACACTCCAGTGTTTCATATAACAAGCAGTGGAGTAATTGTCAAGGCTGTACATAAACAGAAAGTATCTCAGAAGGGGATAAAAGCCAATAACTTTTCACAGGCTCCTTGAGAAAAAACATTATGCACACATATATAATTTTTATATATCTATATATGGGCGCTTCATCCTGTCTTTAGTTATTTTTCTGCATTTAATAATAGCATTTCATTTTCTATCAAATCCCATCCAAGCAGTTAACAGACATTAATTGAAATCCATGGTCTCACACCTGTCACTTAGATGAGACATAGTGGAGCGGAAATGGAAGAAAAACGAAGGGTCTGACAGCCAGAGAGGAGGATGTCCCTGGGTAAGCAGCATGCTAAGAGTCTGCCTGTGATCCCTTCCTGGTGCTGCTGGCTCTGAGAGCTCTACTGCAGCTTTCGAAGTTTTCCTTGAAGCTCCCCTGTCTGAAGTCATGTTACTATATTGCATTGTGAGGAGACTTTTGTTGTCAACGAGACCAGCCTGGACAAGGGCAGTCCAAAGGCTCAGAAAACAGAGGGTAAAGGAAGAAGTATCCATTCTGTTTAAAACATAATGAACGATATTTCATAGATTTCATAGAATTGTAGAAAAGCTTGAGCTGGAAGGGACCTTAAAGATCATGTAGTTCCCACCTGCGGTGACTTCTGCAAGTGCAGGGCAGTTGGGATGTTTCCCTGAGCCAAACAGGCAGTCATGAATCTCAGGAGAGCACCAGCAGCTCCAGACACCTGCTCTTAACCCTGCCCCATGGTTGGAGCCGTGGGAGGTTGCCAGCACCAAAACCTCCTAGGGTACACAGGACCCTCCTGCAGGAGGCTCATCTTGGGCTCTGCTACCACGGTTGTGACAAAGTCCTCCTCCCTGCCATGCTCAGGGAGTGGCAGAACCAGGACTGGCCAGGTAAGCAAGCAAGCACAGCAATGCAGGAAGCACAGACAATGTGCCATTATTTCTGTCACTGATTAGCTCTGTGGCTGCTCCATTAACCATTCAGGGAAATATACATTGCAATTTCCCCCTGAATCCAGGAACAGGCTCCAGACCCCACATTTTCTTTCCCAAGGCTTTCAGTCCAAGCCTGTGGTTCTTAGCTGGATGGTGAAGCCTTCAAGCTCCTGTTGGATCAGTTCTGCTGGTGACACACAGGGAGTTTGAAGTCAGTCCTTTAAAGCTGTGCCTGTAGTGCTGAGGCACCGACTGCCAGTGTCACCCAGTTCAGGGCACTGGCTTTGCAAAGAGCTCAGAGCTGTTTAACAAATTTGAGCTCTTTCAGCAGAGGTTGTGACACCCAGCTGAGTGCAGAGGGAACTCCCCTTGTCCTCCTGGTGTCACAGCAGTCTTGCAACCATGCCAGGAATACCTCAAGGCAGGCCATAGCAATACCAACTGCTTCTACATTCAGCCTCTTAAAACACAAACTTTTTATACCATATAGCACATCCTCCTCCCCACACCATGACTGGTTAGCTTAGCTGCCCCACCCAGGGTCACAGCTGAAGCTCATTTGGGTAGAGGTGGCACAGCTGAAATGCATCTATGCTAAGGTTATGTTTTCCCCACATCCTGGAAGCAACCTGAAGCTGCAGGTGCAAGTGGTCCAGCCAGGGCACTGTGGTCTTAAGCTGGGGAGTTGCTGATGAGTTTGTTACAGCAGCAGGGCAGGTTGGGAGCCTCGCCAGGCTGGCTTCTGGTCCCAGATCTCTGGCTTAGGCCTAATTGTCAAGTTAGATGTGCATGGAAAGCCTGGCCTGTCTGTGTTTGAAAAGTGATGCTGCAACCCAGCTGGTGTAAGACACTGAGCTGTGAGCAGGTGCTATGACCACCCAGCATCTTGTATCCAGCTGCAGTGATGGAGTCACTTGGAATCACTCTAACATCCTTTCTTCATTTGATAGATTTGAGAAAACTCCTTCTAAATATACATGGAGCACACACACAAACCTCCTCCCCTTGCCAAGGCTATCCATGATCTCTGTAGCACATACATATGGCAGATGACTCCAGATAGCCTATAACTGTCCCATACTTCTATCTATACCTAAAGATGTAGTTGGGCTAACAGATTATGAATACATTATAAAAATAAATTAAGAAAAAAAAAAGAAACCATGATGTAATTTATCATTGCATTATATTATTCTAATCTATTATTTATTAATAATAATAAATAAACACATACATATAAAAGAGATTATATAAATAAATACTATACAGCTGGGCTAATGTTACAAGAGTAATGCTTGTCAGTCAGCCCAAAGCACTTTTAGGTGTGGATATCAGGTATGAAGTTTGCAGAGCAGATGCTGCTTGTGTTGAATGAAGCTGTCTGCAAGTGCTTCCACAGTACAGATGGGCACAATCATCTGATTCAGTTGGGATTAGGACTGTGTAATTTCATGCTGTAGAGAGATGAAAAGATTTTTAAGAGGATGCTGCCTGTTAGTGGAAGGGATAAATTGGAAGTGCTGCTACAAAGCTTTGAGTTTTGCTTTCAGATAGAGAGAAAGGACACTATAGAGGGAGACACTGTAGAGACACCTCTTAACCTCTGCCTAGTAGAGAACTGGCCACCTGACAGAGAGAATTACACTGAATACTGTGGTAATTTAGTTACTGTTTTGTCAGCTGAGGTTGTCTGGTTATCCAGAGATCACATGCATATTCTTTCTGTTTCTAAAAGCTTGCCTTAAATAATGCAGCCAGGTAATCAAGTCTCACTCTGGGATACAAAAATATTTATAATTGTTTTTCTATGTTTCATAACTTTGCTAAAATTTAAGTTTATATGTAAAACTTTCACTGCCAAAACATGTGCACAGTTTCTATTCTCTGAAACAATTTGCCTGTTTACAAGAAAGAGGGAACAGCCTTGCTCAGGTAGAACTTTAGGCAGGGCTGGAAAGCTGGGTGAGGAGCAGGTCTGGTGTCAGGATCTGTCCCTTACTCTCACTGTGAAAATGCCCATGAAAGACTGAAGTTTCTGCTGTCTGATTTCATTCTTCATGCAGAATGCTCATTGTGTGTGTGTGTCTGTGTCTGTGGTGGAGAGGGATATGGGAATGGGTAAGGGAAGAGTGGGAATGAGGAAGTGGGAGGCAGGACTGAGCCCTGCGGGGTGAGGACTGGGCTCAGGTGGGACCCAACCCGAGGCATCAAGAGTCACGAGCTGCCAGGAGGGGTGAACCTGGCCTGAGGAATAGAACAGGTCAAGGTGCAAGGGCAAAAATTCACTTACTGCCATTGTGGAATGTATTTCCTTTTGCTAAGAAACCAGAGTGGCCATTTGCCATTGACATCTTTGTGATGCCTATGCAGGGGATTATTCCTACCTCAGGGCTGCTTCAGAGCTACAAGCATGACACCTGGGAACTTCCTAGCCCCTTCTTCACTTATCCTGAGGGTTTTCTTATAGCACCAGAGAAAGATATGGAACTAGAAAAAAAAATCAGTTTACAAGTTGCCTGTGTAAACCTGACTTTATGATTCTGAATGGTAACAAGTGCAGTCTTGGGTTACCTGCTCACACGCAGGGTTTTCCACAGAGTTGTAAATAGTTCAGGGCACATGGGCTGGGGGATATGTCACAGCTGTGGGGAGAAACAGCCTCACCTCCAGGACATCTGCATTACTTGCTGCAGGAATTGGGAATCTGTGCAGTGAATAAGGTGGAAGAAGATGAAGTCTCTTGGGATGGGCTGCTAAATACTGCCCTGGAGAACTTTATTTTCTTCCTGATGCGCCGGAATTCCACAGGGATTTAAATCACATCACTTCACTGACATTTCTCACAGGTGATGCCTGTGTGTTCTTCAATTTCTGAATTTCTTATCTGAGCCGTTCAGTCTGACTTGTTGAAATGAAATGAAGGATGCTTGGAGTTTCCAATGGAGACCAGGAAACTCTGCTTTGCTGTGAAGAAATACAGTGCAATAAAATGCCTGGTTCCCTAAGAAAGTTAAACTGTAAACGTTTCAAGTGAGTTAGCCCTGTTGACATTAATATCTCTCTGCCTCAAGCCTCTATTTGTAAAATGGATGTAAGGAAGTTTCCTCATCTCACAGGACATTTGGGAGAACAAAGTCGTTGTTCTTGGGAAAATGCTCATATGCTGAGAAGTGGTAGGGAGATGGATAATTCTGTCTTACAATGGAATTTGAGTAACTTGTAATAAGGGTGGCATTGGTGGAGAACTGAACGAAGATGGAAACAATATAGGGAGTTAACAATGTATTTTGTCATTCCTCCAGTGGGGAATATCAGGTGAGCAGTGATGCCCTGTCTATTCTGTGTAAAAAGAATGGGAGAGTGGTAGAGAGGATGGCTTATGCAGTTAAAAGATACCACAGCACACGTGATGGAACTAAGCCAGGTTTGCAAGAGCAGCCCTGCCTCAGCAGCTCCGTGCTTGGCACTGTCCCTGGGCTGTGGATGTGCTGCACAGCACAGCACCCACTAAAAAGCACCAAAAAGAAATGCAAGGAGGGTGACAACAAAATGTCATGCAGCAAAGCCAAGTGTCCTCACCTTCAGGTGCTCTCTGGACTGAAATGCATCTCCCCAAAGGTGCTGCTGCACCTCAGAGCCAGCAGGAGCTCAGGTACAGGTAGAGATGCACACGTGCGGCAGGGCTGAGGTAGAGAATTAATTTGCAATTCAAATGTAGTTACTGAGGTAGATAAATTTAATTATTTAGAGACATTCAAGCCAGATTTCTGAGTGCCACACTCATGTGTATTTGTCAAAAACGATCATTTGCTTCATTTACTCTGCAATGATTTTCATATTTTGAATTGTCACCTCAGCTCTTAAAGTTGTGATGTATGGCTGGCAGTGAAATATCTGAGGAACTCCAGACAAAGAGTAAATGCTTGGGAACGTGGCCGAGGCTGTTCTTGCTCCAGTATGACAACGAGCAGGCTGCATTGCTTAGTGCTTGCTGTCAGAGCTAATACACACCAGCATCTGGCAGGTTTGCATGGGGAGAAAGTCAGATTATCATCGTGCCTAGGTGCATAACGCTGTGGAGGAGGCCAGGAACAAAAGCCACACATTACAGAAAATGAAGGCTTGGCAGATGAATTCCCTGTGAGGTAGTGGGAAAATCTTGCTCACCTTATTTACCTCGGTGATTTCATTGAGGTGAACTTTCACGAGAAAGGCAGGCGGGAGCTGTGTGGGTCTGATGAAAGATACAAAAGGAGCCTGCTTAAGACAGAGATGGAAATTGCAACCCTTTGGTAGGGCAGAAATGGAAAGAAATTTGGAATAGATGTGCAGCAAATTTTCTGAGAGCATACATTTAATTTTACTCTTTTCAGATGCATCGTTGTGAGCAGTTCACAATTTTCAGCCCAGGCAGATCTGGTACTAGCATATTTTAGAGGCTTTTCAAGTGGAGTGGCACACTGCAGCTCCAGGCCCTCTGTTCCTCATGATTAATGCATCCTGCTTTCTGTGTACAAGGAACCTCAAGCTGCACAGGTACATCACAGGCACATAAATGGAAAGAATTCAGAAAGGATTTTTCTCACAACCCTGGTGGCTGAAAAATACAGAAATTTTTCCTTCTTTTCACCTGACCTCATATCTTTGGTGAATTCCATCTGTCCCTAAATAAGAAACCTGCTTGTTTTGCATTTTGATGGATGATTCCACTTTACAACATGACGTTTTACGACTAATACAGTATTTCTGGAAAGGGTCTTATTGTGCAAATCAAATATATGCTTTTGCATCATAACCAAAAATATTGTGGGACAGAGTCCCTAAAAATAATATTTATTCTATATTTTTATTGTATCAAATTTGTTTTCAACCTACTGTACATCATTGTGACACATTCTGTCGTTAAAAGACCTCTAGAGGGAAATACTAAGTTTTCTTTCCTTCTATATTATGTGCTTGGACACCTTGACTTTTAAAAGGGAGACAAATCCTCACTCTGTTTTAGGGCCTAGATACAGATATTTTTGTTTATATAGGCCACTCAGGAATATATCTGAATTTGTGCTGTTGCTTAGGTGTACAAAGCACGCAGTACAGGAAACTGTAAGTCACTCCCTCTGGCTAATCAACATGATTGTATATTATCTGTCTTCCCATTCCAAATGAGACATACAGAGAAGCCCACCAGCCTGATGGCTCCCTACAGATCATCATGGCTCTGGTATCTAGACTGATGTCCAAGTGAGGAATCATTAGGTTTTTGCACAGGCAAGATGGTCTTGAAGACCCGAGCCTGTTGCATTTTAGGATGTGCTTTCCAGCATTAGCATTTCTGACTCAGGCTGACGCAGAGGGCAATGTGCTCCTCCCCATGTCCCAGCAGGCAGGCAGGGAGACTGGCAGCTGCTGGGAGCACTGCCTGCAATGCTCTCCCTCACTGGCTTCTCTTCAGCTGGAAGCCATCAATACAGGAAGGCTAACAACAGTGGCTTTGGGATAGACATATATTAGAAAGTGTGTTAGAGGCTACAAAAAGATGGAGAAAGGGTGCAGGTATGGAAAGAGTATTGTATTTACCTTTTCTGCAATGAAAAGAGCATGGATTTGAATGCTGCTGTTGCTATCGATTCTTGTTGACTTCATTGAGAGATACATGCAGTCAGGGACGTGGGGTTTGATTTTATGTGGCTAAACACTTAAGCAAAGCTGTCACTGACTTTTCAAGGCAAAAATTCAATTACTGGGATTTTGACATCACTATCTATTTTCTCAGAATTATTTTAAGATCTGGTATCATCCCTGCTTTTTCCCAATACCCTTGTTTTTCTTCACCATGTCTTCCTTTCTACTGAGGGCATCTCTACATTCTGCCATTTTTTTTTCTCATCCCACTTCTTTCTTTGACTTTTGCCCCCTCTTCTGTTAATCTCTTTTCTCTCCCTGCATGCTTTCTGTTCTTTCATTTGCCCCTTTTTATCTCCCCCATGCAAGGTCTCTCACTTTTACATTAATGGGCCAGCCACAAGCAGTCAGCAGTTTAAGCTGGCTTTTAATAGCAGTAAAGAGAATGAGCCTTTCCATTTGTGAATAAAAATATTCTTGATAACTTTGAATGACTTCTTCTAGCAGTCTGAGATGGTGAAAGAGGAAGTCTGAGGTGAGCTTCTGAGGAAGATGATTCTGCAAAGGTAAATGCTGCTGTGTATAAGGCATTCTGCATTCTGAAAATGTAAAAGAAGGAATTGGAAGGAGCTGGACACACTAAACTTCTAATACAGAGTGTCTCCTTATCAAGTGCCTCTAGAAACACAAATATTTCATTGTATTTGGTTACCAAACCCCTTAATTGTCTGCACTGAAGTAACAAGGAAATTTATAGAACTGCCTCTGTGTAATGTGATTATAAAAAATCTGACTGCATCTGGAAAAACAACTGTAGTTCAAGCTTTCCTTCCTATTCAAAGTTTGCTTACTGAAGGACCTTGCCAGTTGTCTGTCATCCTTTGTCATTCTCAGTGTGTTACACGACAGAAACAATGCCTGCTGTGTTAGCTGGTCTGTCTGGCATCCCTAAGCTTCGTGACAGAGGTGAATTGAAAGTTCTCCACACAAGCATTTAATTCTCTGTTCCAAGGAGCAGAAGGAGTTCCATGGACTATGCCCAAAATGGTGGAGACTTCAAGTATGGTGGCAATTTCCTTCACATAGGAACTACTAAAATGAGATTCAAAACTAAGGTCATAATCCTTTTCCTACCACTTGTATGCAAACCAAGCATACAGGTAATACACAGTTGGACTGAATGACCCTAAAGGTATTTTCCAACCTAAAGTATTCCATGATTCTGTGATAATGTTGACTAAGAACAGCCAATGGAAGGTAAGAGGAACATTAATGGCAGAAATGGGATGCCTGGAGGAGTGCTTCTTCTCTTTCCCTGGGTAACTTTGCTTCTCCTAATTGCTCCTAATAAATGGGAGCTCAAGAGAATCCTTAGTTTAGCACTGGCAGTAATTCCCACCAGCCAACCTAATCCAGATGCCCACATTGGATCCAAATGCTCAAATTCAGTTAGCCCCTTCCATGGCATCAGTGGACAGAGATATCCTGCACAGCCTGTTGAAAGTGGGACCTTAATTCATCATGAAGGAATCTTCGCCCTGAGGATGAGAGGAATTTGGTGGGACCCTTGCCACATGTAGGTGGTATGAAAACTGAATCGTGGAGCAAAGCAACTGCAGTGAAAATGCACTCACCTAAGGCTGTATTAGTATAATTTTGAATAATGAATATGTGAGAGGAAACCAATTTGCTTTTAGCTATCCCACAAACAGAAAAAATCAGATAAATTATTCATCGTGAATTATTTGCATAGACCGATAGGAACTCATTAAACACCGAAAGACTGATTTGCAAGAAAGAAATGGAGAAACTATTTAATCTGGTATTTCTTGTCTCCTAAGCTTCCAATAATTGTCTATCCAGCAAATTAATTTGTCTCTTTCTTCTACTGTTATTCTGTACTTCATGGACCCTTCTTACTGAATGTTTTACAGCAGAGATTTTCTGTGAGCCAAAGAGCTTGCATTTCACAGAGACATATTAAAGTGCATCAGGAAACAGTAGAAGACATCACATTTTCTCCACCTATTGTGGCTGAATTGCTACAAATTTTAAATTACCATACTTAAAAGTATTAGCTACAGATACATAAATCTCCCATTTTTTTTGAACGCATCCCAGCCTCTCTACAGGCCAGGAATCCAGCTTTTATGCTAAGTAACATGACAAGTAATTCAAGGTGCCTCTGTTTCTGAACACACAATCTGAGCCAATTTAAAGGGACATAGCTTGGGGCAACCTAAATTGCTATACCATACTTGAGTTGGAAAATACTGGATTTNNNNTTGTGGGGGGAAAAAATGTGATTTTTTTGGAAAAAAAAAAAAAAAAAAAAAAAAAAAGGACTGAATCAGTATCTAGGTTGTTTCAAGTAGTTTTTTGTGTAACCTCTTCTTTAAACCCTGCTAAGGATGGTTCCACAGCCAGCCTAGGCATATTCCCAGTGCATGCCTATTCTTGGAATTAGGATATGCAAATTGACTTATATTTACTGCAAATTAAACTGATTGTGTCTTGTCCCACCTTCAGGGGACAAAAGAAACATTTGATACCTGTTCTTATATATCCTTTTCATACAGAAAAGTGTTACTGTGGTTCTCAAATTCATCTCTTCTAGAATAAGCAGGTTTTCCCAAAGAAAGTGCATTTTCCTGACTCTTCATTCTCATTCAATTCCGTACTCTTTCCAAGGGTCATGCCCACAGTGTTCAGTTGAAGATTCATCACCTCTAAGGAGAACAGAAAAAAAAAAGTCTTCCATGTCTTCTGTATGTGATTCTTTTAATAAATTGGGTAAGGATTAGATGTGGTGGCTTTGTAGCATTACCACAGTTTTTATTCACTGTGAAGCAGTGACCAAGCGCAACCTCTGATACTCTTCTGCAAAACTGCTGTTTAATCAGTTTTTCCATACTTTGCATTTGCACCACTGATTTCTCTTTCCCCCATGGACTTGCCTTTTCTGAATTTCTAATAGTTTATTTCATATCATTCTTTCACTGGTCTGAGTGTGTCTCATTTTTTCAACGGTCTTTGTTCTCAGCTTTCAGAATTCTGCAGTTCTTCCCAACTTAGACAGACAATGCTTTATTAAATATTCTTCCGTACCCTATCCATGCTGGTAGTAGTGGAGACATTGAATGGAGCTGGCCCTGAACAGCCCATGTGGGATATCCCTCTCGTATGACTGCTAAGAGTACCACTGAGTGCACCAAATGTGAGCACACACACGTGCAGTGCAACTGTAGAGATGGAGATGAAATTTGACATGATAATTCCTGTTGTACCGCAACTACTCTGGGATTTGAGCACAACTAAATTTCATAGGCACTTCTCTTTTTTCAAAATAGTGCCATTTGAAACTCTAATTGCTTTGTATTCAAAGCACAGACCAAAACTGATACCACAAAACCCACTATGATTCTGTCACCATTGGAAAAAATAATGATATGGCCTCTCTACTCATTGTACTTACACTAAACTCACAGTACATCTTTTGTAAAAATTAGTAGCATGCTTGGCTTTTGTTCCCTCTGCAGTATTTTGGATATCAGTCATTAGATCATCTTTCTCTGTTTCATGCGGTGTATTGAGGAAAGGAGAAAAATGATCATTTTGCCAGAATTGCGGATTGCTTTCCTTTGCCAATGGAAGTCGTGCCATAGGGGAATGGACTGAGACCACTCTTTAGCATAGGAATCTCTTTTGAGCATGTGTGTGAGATAAACGAGGATGAGAACAAGCGAGGAGAGAGAAGGAGGGTGGCATTGCAGAAGGGCAAGGTGCCAGAGAATCTTCCTCTGAAGAAAGACAGAGATGTCTGGAAATGTGTGTTATGACTCCCAGGGGAGAGGGGGACAGTCCTGCTGGTGTTCCGCAAAGCAGAGCCTTTGCCTGGTACGGAGGCATGGTGGGATAACCCAGGGGTCCTTGGGCAAACTGGCAGGACCTGGCTCCCTGCAGAGCTCTGTCACCTCCCTGTTTTGAGGGCATGCAGAGATTTATCAATTCTCCAACATTTTCCCCTTTCCTTTTTCTCCCAGACTTTGTGGCCAAAGGGAGAGCCCAGGAATTAGAAACCCTTTGGTGTTTCATTACTGGCACATTGCTGGGAAAACGCAGTCCTTTAGGCAGTGACCTATTTAAGGCTTCTACTTCTGCAGAAATTTGGTGTTCCCACCTAGGCAGCTCCTAGCAAATGTCTGGTAAGCCGTTCCTTTTCTCTTCCACACTCTCTGGAAAGCTGTATCCCTCTCTTGGCAGGTATAATTCAATCAAACAAGAATTGCATATTCCTTGCTAGTCATTGCCTAGTTCCCCAGGCACTGACCGAGTCGTTGCCTACCCAGCAGCCTCGACGGGAAATTGCATAATGCTGCAGAGACACAATGGAGAAAGGGATATTTTTAAATGTGTGCTTTATTTTTATCTTTTTTAAACCTGTATAAATAAATACAAAATGACAAAGAGGTTCATGTTTACTAAACATTGCATTTGATTGTATGACATTACACAGTGTGTGTCACAATAGTTCACCTTGTAATTGTGTCCTTTTAGCTGTTGGTGCATAATTCTATAACTCATAGGATACAATTAGTCCTGAAGCTGCATCCAGCCACCCTTTTAGTGGAACCCCTGAGTACTTACAATTGCAAGAGTGTTTAGGGGAGCGCTTGAGTCAATTGGCCGAAATTGGGGAATTTCATAAGAGAGGTCTGGCATAGCAAAAAGAGAAGGTAATGGGAGGTGTAGGATAGACTCTTGAGAAAAGAAAAAGTAATAAAAGTTTGGAGCATTTTTATTTCTGTTTTTCGCCCCCTTAGTGGTTAACAGAAGCATACTGGAATTAACCAAAGTCAGCAGAAACTACAGGCTCATTTAGGAGTATGATTTTTTTTTTGTGCTCGCTGAGAGCAGGCAAATGGACAAACCTTGCATGATCAGTTTTTACCTGATGAGCTGGTTCGTATTTGAAAAGGGTAAAAATATACTCAACCACTTGATGAAATGCTGATTCTCCAAACCACTTACCATCCTCACCCAGTGAAGGTCAACTGCCAAGGTTTTATAGACATTCTCTGGTCATGATTCGCTTGCTTGCTTCTTTAAATTGCACTCCATGTGCTTTTTCACATTCATTCGCTCATTCATTCTCTTCAAAAGGCTTGAATAGAGCTACTTTACCTTCACATTTAGAGCTTATAAAAGTATTTGCTGGAAACAATTTTTCAGTTCTGTTTGGCCTGTTTAAAGCAAATTGTTCTCAGGTAGGTTAGAATTTTGTATAGACTTTTCTCATTATTCTGTGAAATACATATACTTTATATGTAATTCAGGAATGGGGGTAGCTGAAAAGGATGACCTTTGACTACTTGAGATCTATGGCTGGCCACCTGAGTATTGTTTATATTCGGTGAATGGCTGGAGGTACATTAATGAGAACTATGTCTAAAAAAACCAGTTACAGATTTGAAAGGAATGTGAGAGCCAGGGATCTGGTGACATTTCAAATAAGCCATTATAAGAAGTTAAAAACTGTAGAAAAGTTTTTTTTTGACAATTTTTCCCTGACTTTATTTTTCCTGTATCAGGAGATTTTTGGTAACATTTAGCTGATTCTGCATTCAAATCTGTGTTTCCATAGAAGTGCAATGTTTGCTATTGTTTGCATTTGCTACTGCCTTGATGTCTTTTCTTAGCTCACCTCAAGCATCTCCCCTCCTGCACAGAAGGTTTTGTAAATGATTTTATGTGCTTTGAGTTTGTCAGACTTGAAGACTTCTCCTATCAGAACAAAGGTAAAAAATGTGAACATTCTTTAAAAATCTTTTCTGCTGAAAATTGCAAATCCAGCAACTCTATCCACCTCTCCTCCCCTTCCGAAAGCTTTATTTTCACTGGGCAACATGGTTTCAATCCAGCGGTTATACTCTGCTTGGAGTATACTGAAAATCCGTAGTTATTCCTGGCTTGGGAGTAGAATAGTGAGCACCTTTTAAAATTTTGGTAGTGGAATATGAGGCTCACAAAATCACTGGTAATTGAGCCTCACAAAACTAGCTGCCGCTTCACTGAAACTTTTTCTTGCTTTCCAGTTCTCTCCTTCCTGCTGTGGTCACCTTCATTTCCAAATATACTAACAGAGAACAGAGATGGCAGGAGTGGAAACCTTCTGGGGTGAATAGAAGAGCTCATATTTAAAAAGATTTGTTTGTTCTGAACAATGTATTGTCTTTTTCACCAAAAAGGTGTCTCAATAAGACTTGCGATATGAGTGTCCGAGGAGCTGCGTGGCATGAAGCCAAAGGCTGAGGGCTACCAAGCTTTGGAAAAGCACAACCATAATATGCCTGGACAGCATCCATAGCACATCTACTGCTTAGGGAAACCACAGAGTACCACAGAGGCCAATTTTTCATATAAGCTTTTAAAGTACCTTACAATTTGGAACGTCCTCTTTAGCACAGCTCTCTGACAAAGGAGGAATAATGCTTTGCCTCGCCATGGCTCAGGTATGGGTGGTTTCCTGTGCTCACCTCTGTGTCTCAGGTCCTTCAGTGTCACTCAGACACTGTCAGAAGGATCATCTGCCTTGGAAGCAGACTGACAAAATGAAACTCAGCCTTTGGCTTCAAGGGGAAGGGGAAAACAGTTGTCTGGAATGTGCTGGGTAGTGTTTTATACAAATGTTATTAGCTGTAACTCCTGAGAAGTCTGTGGGGAGGTGCTGATGCACACAAAGAGTAAGTACTTTGTTAAAGTATTTTTCCCATAATTTTTTCATTTCTCCCTTACCCAGGTTCCACAGTTTAAAGCTCTGTTGGTTATAGCTGTCAGTAATTTAAAACTCTTACCTTATTGTTGGTCTGGTGCTGGAACAGACCACCTGAAGAGCTCTCCAGGGCTGTGAGTACATTTAGGAGGTTTTCTGTCTAGGTTTTTATGGAGTTCTCTACAATAAATTTAGGCATTTCTCATCTGAGTTGATTTTTTTCTCTCCCTTGGCTTTACCGTTTCCAATATGTATTTGTCATTTCTACCTGTGAAATGTTCTCCATGAATTTATTATTTGCTTCTCACTTCAAACATTTTGTATTCTGAGATTCTAGCTTTGAAGCATATGCTGGGCAAAAAAAAAAAAAAAAAAGGAACTCACTGATGTTAGCAGTCTTATCCATAATTCTGAAGTAACATTACACAGCTCCACGTTTCCCCTTTGTAAGCCAAATTCTTTTAACCTTTTTCTGTAAATTAGGTTCTTCAGGCTTGGTATCACCACTGACTGTGAGGCAAGAACTCTTCCACTGATGGATAGATTTGGAAAGTGCTGAATGAGCAGTTTAATTGATATTCTCTCTCTCTCTCTCTCTCTCTCTCCTCTCCCCATTTCTGCAAATTCCATATAATAAATCTGCTGTATAAACATCCTCACAGATGGTGATATTAAATATCATATGATGTCCTTACACTGAGCTTTGAATGCTTCTCCTTGCTAGATCTAATAATGTTGTGTCACTTGTGTATATCAGAGGCATGTCAGATCAGCAAAATACTGTTGGCTGTCCTGTGACAGCTATTGTAGCCACCCTTCCAGTAAGATCCAAGATATTGACAGAAAGGCTCCCGTGAGAGGGGTTAATGATCAGGAATAATCCTGAAATGATAATGTGGCCACTGTCTCTGGAGCCAACACCAGGAGAGGCTTGGTAGGACACCGCCTCTCTTGCAAAGAGGGGTGCAATACACTGATTGGTAAACCTGTCAATAGACAAGTTTGGAACAGCCTGCAACAGCATGCAGAGAGGAAAGAAAAGAGAAATTCAGTTGCAGATGGACGTCCTTGAATCAGGAATCACCTTAACAGAGCTGGAATTTCACACTTCTTGCTGTAGGTTACGTGCCCGAGGGCTCACTTCGTCCAGAGAGAAAATTGATCGCATCTTCAAAAGAAAAGAAAAGAAATCCTTCCAGTACATAAGTGTTTTATCAGAAAGGTATGGCTATTTCAGAACCATTAAAGTCAGCTGCTCCTCTCTAAGTAACAGCTGCAGTAAAATAGTGAGGGTCAATTTGTCGTTTTTCAGTAAGTTATGAGCCAGAATCCATGACCGATCTATTTTTCTGCATGATATTGTTTATATATCATGTTAAAGTCTCCAGCTCTGGGCTCCAGGTCAGATTATGAATGATATCCTCCTTTTATTCCAAAACAATGAGGTACTGAATCTATATTTGAAATCATATAATTAGGCAGCTGTGATTTTTTATTTTCCTTGTATGGACAGATCCCGTCTTTTATTAGACAGCCTTAATATACATTAGAGCTGCTAATCTTACATATGTTCATATGATTTTTCCTCACTCTTCATACTACCTTAGACCTTCCTTCCCTTTGCAACTCAGAAGTTTTTATATAATTTCTTTCTCATCCTCCTGACACAATAAAACCTGAGTATTTTCCTTTCTCGACAGCTCTGCATTTCTGCACCCAGTTTCTTTGTTCCTAAACTCCTCACCAAACTTTGCTGTTGCTTCTCCCCTGCTGATTCATTACTAATTTCAGTACAGATAAACTATTCTTCCTACCAGCTTTCAGCTACATTTCTAGGTTGGCTTTTCCTTCTCTTTATATGGAGCCAACTTGTGTTGGGCGTATAAGAAATACATAATTGGCATGGGGGTGTATGCACTATATATACATTAGTGGGGCATCTCATGTTCCTGAATATAGCTGACAAATAAAAAATCATTTTTTACTTGTAGCATCAGGGAACAGATTGCTTATTATGAAATATAATCAGTATGTGAAGGCATATTTTTTACAAATTGTGTTTTCTGGCATCAATTTGTTTGTATACATTTAAAATTTTGTTTCCAGCAAACTTCACCTGTGCAAATTGGTAATTTCTAGGAAGATAAATGTCAGTTTTGCTCAGAGCATATTTCAGAGGATTGAATGTGGCCAAAAAGAATCAGAATGGAATATTCTGCATTCATATATAACATATGCTATGTATAGTCTGAATACCCAGCTAAGGCCTTTAACGTGATTCTTACATTTCTCATATGTATAAATTTTCAAGTGGACTTTCTTCTCTGCTGATGGACTGTTGGATGTCTTATTCCCTGGTTCTTTCTAGCTAGTGGCTGGCATATATTTCAGTTATTCTCTGTCAGTAAACAGAATTCTGCAAAAAAAATCCTGTTCTTCTCAATGAGTTCTCTATTGCCATTAACCTTTACAAGCTTAAGTGATGTTTACAGGATGAATGTAAATATGAGCACACTTCACTGTTTTGGGTCCACAATCCTGTCTAGTTTCTATGTGCAAATTAGTTGTATAAATAAGGAAATGTGGTTATTTTGGAGTGAAAATATTCTGACTTGTATGCAGCAGTGTAAGAATTGCATGTGAAATTCAGACATGCTGCTCATGAACGTTTGTTGGGCTGAACTATACTCCTTAATAAGCTAAAAATCAGATTTAACATGCCTCTATTTTGAAGGTATATGTAAAGATGAATTTTCAGAATAAAATGTGCTCATTATACATTTGGAAAGCCTGAATTTTGTAAATTAGATCTGTGGAGATTTGCATGAAGGAGCTCTTGCTCATATAAATGAGGAACTCCAGCCTGGTAGGGGGTTTTGCTCTTTGAGTTCCTGTGCCATGCTTAGACATAGCCTCTCTTACATTACACTTGCAATTAGAAAAGTTGATGTCATTTCAGTTTCAGTTTCAGACAGAATTTTTGGCAACAGTGCTTGTGGATTCTGAATTTAAGGCAATGAGAGAAAGCATGACTGAAAGGGACAAGGCCAGGAGCCATATCAGGTGACAGGAGTCACCTTTAAATTGCAGACCCAAACTTCCCATTAAACTAAAGTGGCAGAAAGCCCTTGGTAGCCAAAACCCCCAAACCCCTGGTATTTGTTACAGTGACTTGTGATTGGATCTGGCTCATCTGCTTTTTACAGTCAAGTGAATCATACCTCATTTCTGCAGTCAGGTGTGACAGAGCATCTGTAGCTGTCACCCTCATCCCCTGGCAGGGTGGTTTGCTTCTGCTTTGAAGCAGTTGGTCCAAGTGGGCTTGTAGGGATGCTGTTCCCCTTCTCCAAAACATTAGGGAAAAAGTGTAAATGGGTGATCTGCCTGGGTGTGGAAGAAGATGATCGAGCACAGTCATCAGAAGATCCTGGGGCAGCAGCTGCAGTTCTGCTGGTGGGAGAGGTGGGCCTCTCAGGGATGATGGGGCTTCTGAGTCGGTGGATGGTAAGGTCTTGGTAAGAAAATTTTTAATAGTAATAATTCTGTTCTACAGTAGTACTTTAGGTCTACCTACATACCAGATCTCAGAAGGCCTGGTTCTTGTTTGAGGAAATAACCTGTAGTTTTTGATCAAATAAATTTCAGATTTTTGCCTTAGCTGTTGGTTTGCCTGCTGAGGCTAGGGTTCTCCTGCTGGATTATCTGGAACCACCCCCAGAAAGGACTGAGGTCCCAATAACATGGAAATGAATAGATGTGAAGTGAGGGGGTTTTCCCTGTGCAGTGTGCATCCTGGAACAGGGGGGGCTCCTGGAGGAGCAGCGTGCCCATCATCTTTGGGACATTGCTGGCTCCGTGCCCCTGAACCACTCTGCCTCCCCTCTCTGTGGGGAGCTGGAGAGGATGCACATCCTGATTATTCGGGTTAGGCCAGGAAAATCAGTTTGTTGCATTGGTGATGGCATGGGATTTCTGTAGCAGTTTGGGAGCACAGGAAGCAAAGAGAGAGACAGCCATTTTATTTTAGGCTTATGCTATACATTGAGATTCATTATACAATTTTTCCCCTAAATTAATACAAAAATAGTAAAAATAGGTTAAAAAAAGCCTAAATGAAAACCCCTGACATCTTGCAAGCCATTTGTTTGATGCACAGATTAAGACTTCTTGGAGCTCAAATAACCTAGAATTGTTTATGCTGATCTTTTTTCAGTTTTTCCCAAAAATTAAAAAAAGGTAATGACTTGCAGAATGCCAACGACATCAGAACAATTTGTGCCTGAGAAGCGGCTGCCCCAGGCAGGCGCGTGTGATGCTGAGGTGCCCTCTCTCCAGGCAGGAAGCTGTGCCAGGACAACAGGGCAAGGGGTGGCATGTCAGGGCATGCCACTCTGCTCCCACGCACCATGGACAGGAATTTGTGTTCAAATCCCCTCCTGGGATACTTTTGCCATCTCTTTCTCAAAAAAACCCCAACCAAACAAGAAGGTCACCATTGCGCTTTCCCGGCAGTGGATGGGTTTCACAACGGCTTCCTGGGGGCCCATACCCACCCCCAGTTTGGAGCTAAAGCTTCTCCCTGTTCTCTAATAAGATTGGAGAGGGGGGATAAGGTTGCCCTCCCCCTCACTGCACTGAGCTGGGGTCACTGGGGGTGCCCTGCCGCAATGGTGTAGTGCCTGGCCATGGGTGGAAGATGCTTCCTACCTTTGGGAAGGGGAAGGGGATCTCTCCCCTCCCTGCCTCCTTCTCATCAGACTTGTGTGTACCCCAGAAAGGCTTACTTATTTCACAATATTTATAAGAAAATAAATGACAAGTACTTTTAGTGATAAATGTAGGGATAAAGCCATGGAGGAGATGCTTCGTCCCTACATAGCTAATTGTACAATCTGATTTTTATGGATCAGGGTTTTAACATGTGCAAAGGCAGGGCAGGAAAAGGCTCTGGGTAATTTTTTCTAACCAAAAGCTTCCAGAACGTGGTTTCCTACAGGGCTTTTGCCTTACCACGCAAGCACTGGTTCAGCAAAACCTGCCAGCAGTGCTGCCACAGCGTGAGAATCGTGAGGAGCTGTTCCCACACGGGAGCTGGTGCTCCCTGCAGGCTGTGCACCCTGGGAATCCGCAGGCAGGACTGTGGGATGGGGACAAGGGAAATGGCACCACCACAGTCTCTGGTCTGGCACCCGAGTGCCCCCTGCCCCTCCCACACTCCCATCCTGCTGGCAGTTCCCAGTCATGCCAGAGGAGCTACTGTAACTGGAGTCCACAGCAAACCCAGAGCTGACTCCTATTAACTCATCTTCCATTCCCTGAACATGCTATCTGCTTCCAAAGTCAACAAATAGTAAAAAGCACCACTTTGCTAAATTTTGAAGTCACCAGGTCTTCCCCCACAACCCACTTGCTTTGCTGGCTCTCTCTGCTTTTCAGAGAAGCCAGTCTTCCTTCTGGACTCCCCTGATCTCTGCCTAGTAGTGCCACCACTTTGTTTTGTTTTCCCTTTGAATAAAAATAAAGGTGTTGGCTGAGGTGGGATTTCATGGCTCACAGGAGGACAGTCAGCCTAGAAAAAAGCATTTAAAAGTACACCTTTCAATTTACAGTACACGTTTTACCTGAATTCAGCGCTGGCTCAGAAGGCTTCTGAGAGCAGATGCGAATCCTCTCGTGACTCAACATAACCTCAGGCCACTTTGGTACTGTTTTCCCTCCAGGTTCATGCAGTTGACCATGATAAGTGTATTTGCTTGTCTTTGGAAAAGAAGCACTTTTTCTTTGACTGACAGGTTTTTCTCAACCTTTCCAACTCTAATTTTAATCTAACTAGAAAACTTTCACATTTCTGCTTTGGGCAGAAAATTCTGTCCTCATCAATTAATTTTTATGGCATAGTTATTCCAGCTATACCAAATTTTCTTTCTTTATTTTTTTCTTCAGTTAAAGTAATTGTAAATTGAAAGTGGACTTGTGCTAACACAACACCAGAAGTTATATTACAAGAAAACTGGATTGATCTTGAGGGCCATATGCACGTAGGTTGGATCTTTTTCCCCATGCTTACCCTGTAGTAAAAATATACTGTACACCATACCTTACTGTATGAGAATTTTAATGTTTGTGGAAGATATACGTGCCCAGTGAGCCATAGTCCTACACAGTCTTGTTAGCCTTAGCTACAACTTTCACTGTTAGATTTTAGTCAGTGCCTGACAGTGTATAATAATCTGTTCTACTCACTGAATTTATAAAAAATTGGATCATCTATATTGCAAACAAAACCACAGTGATACCTGGGCTAAAAAGCCACTTAAGAGTATGACAAAAATCTGCTTAAGCCTAGGTAGTCTTCCAAAATGGAGGTTCACCAGTAAGGGTAAAATCTTATGCACAGTTAGTCACTGGGAGTGCTTTGGACTGAGAACAGAGCACTGCATCTGCACCTATTCATCAATTGGTGCAGGGAGGTCCATTGACTTTGGTGAAGATAATTGTTCCAGAGGAAAAAGTCGAAGGGGAGGAAGGCCAAAGTGGCTTAGCATAGTCTGAAACCTTGAGAACATGGTTCATGTTGAGGTATTCAAGCTACCTGTAGAGAAGGAGCATTTGGTGCATCCCTCAGACACTTCAGGATTCAGGCAGAAGTCTCATGGACCTGGGCTGAGTGCACCTTGGACACTTCCATGGCTGTACCTTGCCAACCCGAGAGGTGTGGAACAGAATGGCAGCTTGATGTGAAACACAGTGAAAAATGTATGTAAGTTGTTCTGTTCTGGGTTTTCTCTTTCAGGGATGTTCCAGTCTCCTGCCTGTCCTATCCCTGTGTTGAGAGGGGCACAGCTCCTCCATCCCAGTCTTGGGCAGCTAGCAGGAGCTACTGGTTACTGGAGAGGGTAACATGGCATTGGGGGAGAACTGCTAGGAGAGGAATCTGCTCTTAAAAAGACTTTTAGGAATAGGCTGGACAAACATCCCCCAGAAATTATTTAAAAGTTTTTGACTCCGCCCTGTGGGTAAGGGCATGGACTGCATGACTTCTCACCCTGCCTTCTGTGGACACCAGAGGCTCTTCTGCAGCACTTTGTCACAAGAGTGCCTCCATATCCTTTTTCTGACAGGTTTGGAGATAGAGAAATAATTTTATCCCTGGCTTTATCACCTTTCTTGAAGATCTCTGAAGGCCTCACATGGTGAGATTTAATAAGAGATCTGTGAAACTGCAACCTTGTCTTTGGACATCTCTTTAAAGACACTCCTGTCTATGCACTGCAATTAGATGTGAGGAGGTTTATGGTAACTATCTTGGTGTCTGGTGTTTGCAAGTGATAGCATGAGGGATAGCAGAGGTGTAAAATCAGTGTTTGCCACATATTCCTCTCTGCAGTGTACAAACAAACCTCTTTGACACATCTCCCATTTCCAAGTGTCCCACAAGTCAGTAGAGTACTGCAGAGGAATTGCAATTCCTCTGTAACTCTCAGCTAATTTGCTAATGCCCTCAGAAGTTTAAAAGCCACTGCAGCTGCCTGTTGAACAGTCAGGGGACAGGGTGACTGCTATTTAAACAACAGACAGACAATCACTGAAAATCTACAGTGAAGTACATTTAAGAAATAATTTTTGGCTGGAAAACATAGCCCCAAGCCTGAGTCTAAAGAAAACAGGGGAAACAGATCTTTTTCCTAGCCTTACATTCATTTGGCTGTCTTCAAGGTATCTGCCTGTGTTCTGCCAAGGCTGAAGTTGTTGTTACAGCTTCCCAGCTGCTACTGAAGCAACTGCTGTTTACTTAAGCAAAGAGCCTGTGCATTCCTGGACACAGCTTCCTTTCTTCCGGTCAGGGAAGGGACTTATCCAGGGGAAAGTAAATGTTGCCAGCTGCACTGCTGACTTGTTTTGCTAGTGAGAATGTAACATTTTGCTTCAGGGCAAAATATCTGGTTATCTTATTTTCTGCTAGGACGGATGCTTCAGAAGTACCTCTTTGCTTGAAAATTAATATTCAGTAGGTGGCATTTGCAGGTTTTGCACAGGGCATTTGGGGGTCACTGGGATTTGGATGCTAAAGAGATGTTTCATGCAATGAAGCACACCCTGGGTTTGTGACCACGGACGTCCCAGTGACAGTACAGGTACCACAGGCAGCCTCCCAAGCCACAGTGCTCCCAGTGCTCCCAGCCCCATAGCTCTTGCAATATCCCTTCTCCTCCAGACACTGTCATTGAAGCAAACTTTGTGCCAAGTGCTGAAAACTTCTCAAGCACTCTTAGTTTCCAGATGAGCTGCAAAAGGGAGTCCGGTTGGAATACATTCATCTTGCACCACAAAGCAACAGTCCATATGGAACCACCCGACAACACCAGCCACCTTCCTGCTACTGGGTTTTCACAGGCAATGTATGGTCGAAATACTCTCAGCAAAACCTACAGAATTGGCTTACATATCCCCACTGGGGTTCAACCGCACAATAAAACCTTACAGTAATGAGCCTGTCGCTCTTAAGGGTGGAGGGGGCGGAGGAGGGAAGAGATGCTGCTTCATCTGTATTACTCCACATCACAGATGCTGACAGAATTATTGATTTAGAACTCACGGCTCCATAAAGACTCAGTAATGTAATCTTTTTAAGTTGGGTTGGGTTTTTTTTTCCCTCTCAGATGTGATGTTTTCAATAGGCCCCTTAGATATGGGCTCTTTGGGGACGTTGTTAAACTTGCTGCTGCTAAACCGCAGTCCCAACCTTTGTCTTGTTCCACACAACTCTCACTGTCTACTCTCTCTTGGAAGAGCCCATAGCTGCAAGGTCTATTGCTTTACAGGTACTCTAGGAAGATTGAGGGATTAAGTTATACATTATGTAAAACTACCCACTAATCCTCTTAGTGTGCATTACCAGTGAATGGCCTGAAATAGGCTCTCACTAAAAGAGCCCTAACATTCACTTTCTTGACGATATTTTAGTATTTGAGGTTTGTATCATGGATTTTGGTGCTGAAATATTCAGTACACCATCTTCTGTCTGCTGCTAGATCCACTCACATGTCTTAGTAGAGTGCTAACAAAATTACAGTTGGTAAAGCAGATTACATGTTTAACTAGTAGCAAGACATGTATAAAACAGAATTATATATCTTCTAGAGTGACAGAGTCACATGGAATTTTTTGTTCCTTTTTTTTTTTGTTCTTTTTTGTTTTTATAAGAAAAAGAAACAGCTATAAAACCATGATAAAAATGTTATAAGGGATGATTTCCATTCTAAAATATGATACTTTTAGAAAAAAAAAGTGATTCATAACATAAAAGTGTTTGGAAAGCACTTGGTTGCTGTGTACTGCCTTCTTTCCCAGTACAGTTTGCTATCTTCTATATAGTCTTGCATAAATGTTTAGATTAGGGGAGAAAAGAAAAATTAAATGTGATGGCAAAGACTTATAAGAGCTGACTCACTGACTTGAGTTATTGCTGTGCAGAAAGTTTGTAAAGCCTTTACATCCAGTGAACATTTAGTGCTACTTCAGCCTTGACAGTTGACCTTTCAACATGATTTGGTTTAGCCACAATAATTGCAGCATCTGCAGTACCGGCGATGCAGACGACTGCTTAAGAACCCAACTTCTTCCATTAGATCTTACTTCATGCATCTACAATTTAACCTCTCTTTGCATGGGTGTGCAAATTCTCTCATATAATCTGTTATAGGAACTGAGCAAGGTACAATACCCCAGCTCTTTTTTCTTTTCTTTTAAATTTATTTTTAATTTCTCCAATAATTTTGAATATTCCTGGATTTAGCTTAGAGGACAGAGAGGAAAACCTCCAATCTCCTTCCTCTCCCCACACATTTAGTCAGTACTGGTTTCTTTTTTTTTTTTTCTCAGTAAGACCTAGTGTAAAAAAGCAACCAACAAATCAAGTTAGACTGTTGTAATTTGGTCAACCACGCGGGTGCTATCCATATCCACCATTTCTACACACTCTATTTCCTCACGGTTTTCAGGATTCTTCTTCTCTTTCCTCTTCTTCTTGGAGGGTGGCAGGAAAGTCAGTATCACAGGTAAAATGGCAAAGCAGTGAAAGAAGGTGACTAATGCTATTAAAAACAAGCACCTGAACAGTGTACGGGTCAGATTTGAAGGCACAGCTGCAAGAGGAATCAGACCAACAATATAGCAGAGGTAGCTCTGCAAAATAGCTACCCCATGCACTTCCAGGGCATTTTTCACCCATTTAGTTCTTGTGAACTCTTTGCCCAGGACAAAGGTTGATAACAGTGGAGCACAGTTGTCAATTGTATAATTAATTCCGTAAATTAAGCACAACACAGAAATACAATCTAGTTCCACTTTCCACAAGGTCATAAAACCTATAACTCCAAATTCAACCGAGGCAACAGTTAGAGTGAGCCAGACATTGATCAGAGAGTCTGCCACCAGGAATGCAGAGAAGAAGAGCAGAAATAAAGCACTAATGCAGGAGTTTTGTAAGGGGGCTCCCACTGAAGAGGCATAACGATCCATGTACACAAATGATGGATTGAAAACTATGAATTTCACCTTGGAGGTGAGAGAGAGCTTCCTCAGGGTCTCCAGGAGGTCATAAAGTTCTTCCCTCTTGGTTTCCATTGTCTTGGCCACCAAGAACATCCTGGAGGCCACAACATCAACTTCGTTGTTGTATTTCTTGGAAAAGATGATATCCTCTGAAAAATGGGCAAACTGAGGGGTCTTCAGGAAGGAGTTCCTCAACATATCAGTGAAATTCTTCTTGGGCAATCCAGTAGATATGTTGAGTTTCCTAAGGTAATTTAAGTAGCTTTCGAACCAAGATATCCTCACAAAGCCCTTGGTATACTCCAACACGTCCTCCTGGACACTGGTGTTCCAGTACTCGATCGACTCGTAGATGTAGAACCCAATGACCGGGCTGTAGTTACTGAAATACTTCTGCTGGGCAGTTGTGTACTCGATGGTCCGAGTCGCAGTCGCTACGATGTTGCTCAGGTCTGACCCCTCACTGACCTGCAGGTAGCCCATTAAGGCAAAGGAAATATAAACAAGGTAAAAGAGAACTACAAAAGGCTTGACGTAAGTGTTTGTTATCCAGTCACAATAATAGCGTTTCAGGAACCACACCAAAAGATGACTCTCGTAAGTGTTCGTTTCCTCTGAATCATCTGTGTCCTCACTGAATTTGGCTGTCAGAAGAAACCTATACCATGCAGGCTTCTCTTGCAATACCTCTGGCTTTGGTACCTTTCTGCAGAAGATACTATGCTGGTAGTTGTTTTCTATGTAGCCAGTAAACACCAGGCTGGAACCATAAAAGGAGAGTACATAGAGGTAGTTGAAGAAAATTGCAATACAGGAATTGCAGCAGAAAATCCTGGCTGCTTCAATGTTAGTGAAGGGACTGGCACCTATTCCAAAAGTGACCAGGTACATGGCAGTGGTGAGAGAAAACGACAGCATGGAGTCTGCAAATACAGCTGCAGTCCTCTCTTTAACATGTTGGTCTTCTCTAGTTTTTCTCCAGGAGGACAACATTTCAAAAGTCCCATACAACCCATGACCTACAATAGAGAACAAAGCGAGTGTTTAAAGTATTCAAATCCTGAATTACATGGAAAAATGTAACGTGGACATGCTAAAAGGCTCAAAGGAGACACAGCCGGATGCTACCAGTGCTTGAAGGAAACATCCTGCAGAACAGAGAAATGATTATGGAGGTGTAAACCACAAAAACACATTGCTACCTGCCTAGCAAACCTTACAGAGCTTGAGGAGAGTTCTGCACTGCTGGCACAGGATTCATGGGTTAAAGAAAAAGGATGTTTTTACTCTGCTTGGCTGTTTTGTTTCATTATTTTCGAGTGCCTGTGATGCAAGATGCTTTCAAATTAGTTTTTCCTGGTGATGGTATCTGACCTGTGGTGAAAACAAAGAAATATGACCTTGAATTGCCTATGCTGGAAGCAGAGCATTAGTTGGCTGCTTTGTAGAAAATCTGTAAAAAATGAAAATTCCATATAAGCTGAAAATTATCAATTAAATCAGTTACTGGTTTCTTCCCGTCCTGTACAAATTTTCCATCAGGAAAAAGAAATCCTAGAAATGAAACAAACAAATAAAAGCACAAATAAATTTTACAGAAAGAGAGTGGTAAAACTGATATGGAGCTGCTTAAGGCATTGGTCTTCTTTATATATCTAAGAGCTTATGAAACCAAATATAGCCCTATTTTTCTTGGCAATGCCTACATTTTGTAATGTATTTAACTGACTCTTAAAATGGATATACCATTCACGAAAGGAGAATGTCACCTGTTCATCTAAAATTCTGTGTTTGGAGGACATAGACCCCTGCTCTCTTGTAGTGAACCTGAGCTGGGAATGTAGCCATTGACCACCTACCAGGTGACAGGGGCTGAAGTAAATCTGGGTTGATGATTTACACAGAGATGACAAGAATATAGTATTTGTATCACACCTAAATGGCAATATTTTCTCATAATAATTCGTATAATGTTCATCTTTACTTAACAGATCCTTTCCATCTTATCCCAGCCTCTCTGCTGCCTTTTAATTCCTCCTCCTGCTTATTCTTTTGCTGATTTTGCTGTCACTTGTCTACTTCTTGGTCTGCTCTTGGATTATCTCCAGAAATTCCCAAAAGCCAGTCCACTGTGTTTTGCTCTTACCCACCTTCCCTGATAGTATTAGATAAAATGATGAGTGCTAAATTAGTTGCTGATAACACTCAAGTGCAATCACTGGACTTCTGAAGCTGATGCTCCAGTCAGGAAGGTCAAGGTAATTCACAGATCTCTCTTAGAATTTCAGGCTGTCTGCAGAGTACCAAAACTGCTGTATCAGCTCTGTTCTCTCCACCTGTAGACAATTATCGCTTTTGCTACAAGGGTATAAATACTGGTCAAGAAACCCCAAGCAAATGAGGCGTTTTGAAGAACTGGAACACCACAAGATATATTAGGGACATTGGAACTAGATGATCTTGAAGGTCCCTTCCAGCCCAAACCATTCTATGATTCTAGGAGTCTCTAATCATGTCTATTCTTAAATGCCTGATACAGGCTAAGTATTTAACTTGACAAGATGACCCTTTTGTGGTCAGCACCTTTTAGTGCAGGGGCAGTTGTAGTTGATTCACTCCACCCTTCCTCAAATCTATATTTTGACAGATGGCAGAGCTGGTCACACTGTTATGCTGAAAAGAATATGCATGGAATATTTTGTAAAGAAGTCACAATACAGAGCTCATAAGATGAGACAATAGGACAGCTGGTGTATCTCCTTATCACCTGGTATTTAGTGTAACAAAGTCCATGCTCTCATGTATATCAGATATTTTACCTATATTTTTATTTAGAGTCGTGGCATGGACCTCAAATGTCCAATTTGTAGCAGTATTACAGACCTGGCTTTGGCATTCATCTTAATTTTCCCCAACAATGTTTTACAGCTGCTTTCAGAGGCCAGGTCAAGACTGTCAATTTGATAACTAGCACTGTGCCCCCTCTTAAAGCTAATGGGGAATACTGGAACTCCCCAGACATAAAATCGAGCAAAAAGCACAATCAGTGACTGGCACCCCATTGCTAATTATGCTTCAAATAGTTATGTTCTAGGCTCAGTAGGGAAAGCTATTAAGCTTGCTTTCAGTGTGTTCTTTGTAAAGACAGACTGACCTTTATTTAAATGTAACTGATCACTTGCCAAAGCAGGGAGTGAGAGGTTTAATCCATTTATGGCTCCCATGAGTCCTGCAGGCAGGCTCATCTGCGAATTTCACATGGCATCATACGCATTAGCGTTGAGTGAGCAAAACAGAATAAAATGAGGTCATTGAATATTACAAATTACTTCCATCATGAGCTTTAGCTATAGCATGTTTTTGTAAAAAAAAAAAATCAGCGTTAATAGGCTCTTGCCTAAAAATACTCAAATAGCCATATTAATTTGGAGAGCCTTTGACTCTGCAATGAGAGAAGGAAATTAGAGCTAGTTAAATATGATGCTGAACATGACGTTTTAACAGGTATAAGATTTTGGATAATGCCTGATAACAAGACTTCTGATACCATGTTCTTTCTTTAAACAGGAAAGATAAAACCACAATTTGCTCTTACATAATCTTCAAGACTACCCTAAAATGGAATCTGATTTAGAGAAGTGCTCAAGTAAATGCATGAAGAGGCGTCACCACATGTGCTCCACAAAGCCAAGAGAAAAATATTTGGATACTCTCCTATTTTAGGATAGGTTCCTTTTGTTGTTTGCTACACAATCTGTGTACTAGGAACTGGTATTTTCCTTCACTTGTGCCGTTTGTGATTTTTCTGTCCATTTATATGATGGCTACAGAACTATCATTTACCTTTAGGAGGCCATGCCTAAATGACAAAGTTGCAGACTTTTTGCACCAGTGGCACTCCTGATCTGATCCAATTTCCTCCGAGAAAAAAATTAGGCCCAAACTCAAGCACAAGTTGGGCTTGGCAGTCAAAAGATTAGCTGCATTTAGCTAGCACGGGATTTACCTAACCTGATTTACCTCTCTAAATACTGACTGTAAACACAACTTGGGTAACAATCTCCAACACTGTAACTCTCTGATGTTCATGTACGTCTAACCCACAGAGATTAGGGCAGATATCTCCATGGAAGCATTTTGAGAGAATTTCTTTCACTTCTCTGTCATTTCAGAGTTTTAATTTTTTTGCATCCCTAATCAATTTGCACCAATTACCTCTATTTCTCTTGCTGTTGCTATATCTACTCTATGCAATATTAATGAGACTAACGCAATTTTTCCTTGTAAATAAATTCTGTAATTGCTTCAACTGATTTTCCCTTTTTAATAGAGATTTAACCACAAATCTGTAATAATTTAGAGCAACTTGTTCATTATTCACAGTCATTCAGTGAATAACAAATATGAACTCAAACAGCTAATGGGCTACTGGAGATCTTTTCCTGCTGACACTTGCTGTTATGATTCACTGGTCATGCCCTACACTCAGGCTGTACAACCATGAGCTAACAAGAAGTGCACAGAAAGGTGGGATTTTTTTTTTGAGAAAAAGAGGTTCAGGGTCAAAGGAAAATGTTAAAGGGATAGGAGAAAGGTATTGGACAAAACGGGGATCAAACTTTTTTTCTTATTCTCTTTTCTGCTACTTTGCATTTAGGAGATACTCCTACCACATGTCAGAGGACTGAAAACAGACATTCTGAATTTTGTAGCCAAAGAAATTGAAGATAATTACTGTTAATGCTGAGGACCTCACAGGTTTTTCAGCCTGAGGTGGGCTACCTTTAATTTTAGAACCTGATAATAATAATAATAATAATAATAATAATAATAATAATAATAATAATAATAATAATAATAATAATAATACCACCAAATAATAATAATAATAATAATAATAATAATAATAATAATAATAATAATACCACCACCAATAAACCAAATAAATTAGGCCTAGATTAAATACAGCACTTTAATGAGTAGCCTGAAAATGCTATAAAAAGTTTCATTTGCCTCCTTCAGAAACAAGTCTTGCAATTACACATGCTCTGCAAAATCAAGGCAGAGCATACATGAGAAAAAAAGCACTTGTAGGAAGTTGTGAAAATTAAAGCAAAATTTTCTGTTCCTTAAAATTATTGAATAATTTACCTCATTTTTGAATACTACTTATGTGCAGGCACTGAAACTGTTCTTTTTAGTACCATTTTAAAACCACAAGGAAGAAATGCATCCTTTCCCTTGTTAAGTGGTTGTTCAAGCGAGGGGCCTTTACGAATTGGCACTGGCAGCCCAAGCTTAGTGTTGGCTCTGCTCCTGACTGGCAAACAGTGAGACTGAAGCTGAGAGAGGTGAAGGGATTTAAGCAGTCCCAAAGCCTGTGAGAGGGCAGAGAGGTGACCTTCTGGTCACTGGAATCACACACCAATTCTCTAATTGCTTGTCTTAATTGCTTACCTGAAACAAGGACTGCTGCCTACTTTTGTCGCAAAAAGACTGAGGGATGTGTTCAATTTTGCAATAAAATCAAGTGAAGTTTTGATCTTATCATGGTAAGATGAGGCTTGGATATCCAAATGGACTTATTCTGTCAGAGAAATTAGGGGAATGACTGAGAACGAGGCTTTTGGTTCTTCTTTTTGCCGTTTTACCCATCTATGAAAGTAGAGAATAACAGTACACTGTGGGTCTCATCTTCTTTGTCCTTATTGTTTTGAAAGTTGTATGTCTCTGTATCTGTTTGACACTTGAGTAAAATCTCTCTGAATAAAATGCCACTTACAGGTTGTGAAGTTCCAGCCTTCTGTGTGGAAGGTCACATTTCAGGGGTAATGGATTTTATTAATCCCATTTTAATGCAGAGGCACACAAAACACTAGTAACAACAACAGATCTGCCCCTCAGTGAGGCTGAGTGCTGCACCAGGATGTATGGTGCCCATTAACTGCCACAATTAACACCACTACATCATCAAACTGTCTTCCAGAGGGGGCAGATTTCACTAGTGGCAAAGCTGGGCTATGGGGCGTTTCTCCCTTCTCAGGCATTACTTCCCCTCTCCTACTGAAGTTTTCTGCTCCCGCATGGCTACTAATTCACCTGTTTTAGTCTACACTGGACTAAAGGAATGGTTGGGATTAGAACGCAGCCTTTTTCTTTTTTTTGAAGATGATTTTTTAAATGAAATCTTTTCCTGATGCTGATGGCACAAAAGACTGTCTGAAATGGGTAATGACTCATGGTAGGATATATGGGAGCCTTGTAAACTGGGGGTGTGAAAATTTGAAGGGGAATTATGCTCTGATGAAATTTCTGAGGTTAGGTATGGATTTTGATTGAAGGTTTTTGCTTGCACTGTAATGGCTGCATCCTTGTAACACTATCAGTTCAGCTGGACCAATGTTGTCCCACTAAGGTTGATTTAAGCTTGAAATCACCTCACTGAATAGGAGCAACTTGTCTGCAGGAGGAATTTAGTGTGCTGTGAAAAAGGGTGTGAATGTATAGAGGGCAAACAATGTTGCACCAGCTTTCTTTGTGGATATCTGTGAAGCACAGCTTGATTCACATTCAAAGTGGAGTGAAATATCATCCGCAGAGACAAACACCAGATGAATTAACATGAAATAGCTAGGATGCTGTAAATTCATATCCCAGCTTGCTGGCAATGCAGGCAAGGTCTCAAGAACTGCTCTTGTGCAAAAATAGTACAGAGGAGATCAGAATCATATCGCAGGAATTGCCCTTTCCAAAACGGTACCTGCAATAACATATGATATAATGAAGGTGCAATGAATTTTCCTAGCTGACAGTATTAAAAATAACAATGTACACCGCTCAACTCTGGGACTGCTTTCCACAGTAATGTCAACAAAGAGGCTGAGATAATTTCCCCCTGTTGACTTATTTTTTTCCAGCTAGATCAGTGATCTCATCAGCTCCCATCTTCTGACAAGCCAAGTGAAACCGCTAATCCGGACTCCCTTTGTCACAGGAGCTGCAATCAACCAGTTGTTGACTAAATACCCGGCCTGCCTCATGTGGCCTCTCTCAGCAGGCACGATTTCAGCTTGGAACATATAGCAGGCTCAAACTGCTGCTGAATATGACAGGCAGAGCAAGAATATTTGCATCCAGCTGAAGCAAACATCTGGCTCCATACCCTGTTCTCACTAAAATAATAAAATACTACAGCTAAACGAGACCCTCCAGCATGCAGACAGAAACAGCACCAAGCCTAATTTATACAACACTTTTCACTGAGTGGATAACAATTTACTGGCAAGTGTTGAGCTGACCAGCTATACCATCATTAGCATGCTGTTGTTAACAAACTGTGGGCTACCCTAAGCAATGTCCAACTTCGTGGTCCATAAATGGTGCTGCAATACTCCAGTTTTGCTGCATGAATGTCAGACCTGAAGGAGGGTGTGTAGTGCTGAACATCCCACAGCGCAGACTTGTCTGTCCCAAACATTTGTGCTGAGCTGAGAAAATGCACTGTGAATCCTACTTGCTTTTCCTACACTCGCCTCTTTGTGGGAGCCCAGTTTGCAGTGTAGAGTAAAATCCTATAGGATACTAACATCCTGTAAGGTACTCATCTAAACAACTGTTTCCAGGCAGTACTGTTCGTCTCAGGGTCATTGTGACCAGGGGACTGCAGGCTGTGGACAGTTGAGCAGTCTTAAACGCATCCTCTTTGGCAAAGTGGTTGAAGTCCTCGCCACCCAAGTGCAGGCTGACCTCATTTCGTACCTCCAAGCACAGGTTCAAAGACCAAGTAAGCCTCAATGCTATGTGCAGGCATGGTACATGGATTCAGGACACATAAGGAGCAACATGGGATGGGATGTACTGGTATAAACATAGGCTGCCCATGTTGCAGTGCTTTATTTACCTCCTGTCACACAGACTCCACGTTTGTATTGTAACTGCATTACAGGTATGAAAACAAACCTCAAAAAAAAACCAAAAAACGATGACAGTACTGTTGGGTAGATTCAGTATTTCCAGTTCTTGTTTTAAAGGCTACTAAATTTTACACATATATCACCTAAGATGTTCTATGGCTGCAGTTACTAACATCTGACTTGGGATCTTCCCAAGAGAGGAATATACTGAAATTAGGTAGGTGAGCCTGTTCGGCATCTAGGCATGAAACCATTAGATCAATGTCTGGTTTTGCTTTCCATTTGATTATTAGTCATTCACCCTCAAGTGTCAGGCTGATCTCTCCAACCCTGTTTACAACAGCACTGGCCATCCAGTCAGAAAGCCCCAGGCATGCCCAAGTATTCCTCAATTTACTACCAGCATCAAAAACACAGTGCCTTGGTGCACTCACACCAGACAAAAATCTGCCTCAGTCTCTGGAGAGAGAGTTGTGTTTTGTGCTGTATCTACTTGGCAACAAAATAAGAGAAACCAAAATGTTTAATAATATGCTCTCAGAATCTGCTGTGTTTCACAGCTGTGGGTGGCTGTGCCCACAGAAACGCACCGTGAAGAGAAAGTGTCCCCGTGCAGCACACACTGGCTTGGTTGGTGCTTGCAGAGAAGACATCTTCAGCTGGTGCTCAGAGCTGCATGCTGGGAGACCACAATGATATTTTCAGTCATAGATCCTGCTGAAAGACTCTCCGGGCCATTAAGCCTGCACTCAAATTGCTTAATGCACAGTCAGGAAAATGGGGTGTGTCTGGAAATCCAGCACAAGGCTGATGCCTCATTTAGGTCTTGTGCAGCACTACCAAGCACAGAAGGGGAGTAGGTTCCTCATAAAACTTGTACAGATCTGCTGCATTGGAGTAATTTAGATCCCAGTCTTCTGGAAATGAATGTCTGCCATAAAATCCTACATTTTTAAACTGAGCTTTTGGAAATGGAGCACCCAATCAACTCTCTGCTCTCCTGTGAAACAGTCTGTTATGGTTAAGCTTAGCCCTTTCTGACCTATACTAAAAAGCTCATGTTTGCACAAAGCAGGCAGTGACAAAAAGAAATCACCCCCTCAGTCTCACGCTAAATTGTGGGACACAGTCAGCAATGCTTGGGGTACATGGTGCACCCCAACACTACTTTTTATTGTGGCAAACAAACAACGAGCCAATGTTTCAGAAAATGGTACAAGTCCCAAGCTAATTTTAAAACCATGATCTACATATTACTGTTGAAATGAAAATCATTCTACATATAAATCCCTAGCTTTGAAGAAATACATACACATACACAAGACAAACATAAACATTCCGTAATTTTCTACCTATATAAGGGGAAAAGAAACTAAGAGAATGAGAAGTATTTTAATTAAGCAGAATTAAACAATGCCTTGGTATTAGTAGTCCTAGACTTCACCACAGCACCTAATCAGCAATTGTGGTAACATGGTTCACCACTTTTTATTTTAAAGCTATTTACTAAGAAAAAAATCTTACTATTTAATATTGTATTTTCAAATAATTTTTTAAAGCATACCAAATTCTGTTTAAATTAACACCCTCCTATTATAATGATTATACAAGCAATTCAGCATTTACATAGTTAATCCTGAATAGTCCCATTGATATCAATAAAATAAATTATTGATTTGGGTTTTGGGAGAATGATGGGTGTTTTTCTTGTATCATCCTGTTTTACTTTTGAAACAATTTAATAATTGAGATTTTGTTACAGTGATAGCAAGAATGTCAGATAAACACATTTTAAAAACAGAGATATGTTTGATAGAAAACTTGAGTAGCTCTTGTATTTTGATAAGTAAACTAAGTTATAGTTCAAAATCTACTTTTATATAAAAAGAGAACATTTAATTCCACTTAAAAATCAGTAAAGGCTTGTTTTGGCATTTAAATAGCATGCTGTCAGCTCTGTTTAAACGTGTCACTTGCTTTCCTCTGTTTTCACAAAAGACCTGGCAAAAGTTAAAAGTCGTATTTCTTTCAGTGCAACAGAAGGAGCTGCGTGTTAGCAAAATTTGGTTTTAGCTGCTGGAATATTTATGTCTGCATGGCTTGCTCATCTTCTGACTCCCCAGACCTTGTGCAGATCTGAACTGAAAGCATTTGAACCAAACCTGCGCTGTACATGCAAGTCTGCGCTTCTGGAGCAAACACCAGGGGAGCACCTAACTCTGTCTGGCCTCCAAAGGGTCTCCCTGCCCCAAAGCCCTTCCAGGAATGCCTCTTCATCCTCTTTAGCTCAGAAACATCAGAAAATCCCCCAGGAAGCAGAGTGCCCTCTGTAAGCTGTTACTTGAAGAGGCAGAAAGCTATGTGGAGGATGACAAGAGGAGGAAGGCAGGGGTCTGCTTGCCACTGCTGCTGGCATGGGGTGCAGACCCCAGGGTGTGTGGGGAGTCAGGACCACCCTGCGCACTGGGAGAGCTGTACAGGATGGGAGAGTGCCATGCCAGGACAGTAAAGGAATGACAGATGTGGCTGGCAAGATGAATTTCCCCAAGGTGTAAGTACCTCAAGCCTCACTAGCCGAGGAGATGGTCAGATATGGAGTCAGTATGTTAACAAACCTGGGCTTGTCTCACATGTCACATGCTATGACTCATATCAGCAGACAAAACTGAAAACTGTTTTTCATCATTAAGTGATTTTTGGGCAGATTTTATGCATGCTGTGTAAAAGGAGCACTTAAAAGTGAGAGCCTCCTGCAATCACCTTGTGCAAGGTTAATGTTTACCATGTCATGAACAACCAAGGGACATACAGCAAACCTGTGGAAGATGGAGTAAGACATAGTGGGTACATTTGGGGCAAACATGTTTTAAACCTGCTTTAAATTTCTAAGGCCACAAGCTAAAATATCATTTGCTTCTAGGAGTGTTGTCCCAGTGGAATATGGGCTAGTGGAATATGGATTTGTTTACCACACTTCAAGTTTCCCATTTTCTGGCAAGAAAGCTACAACCACAATATCTCAGGCACACACTTAAATTCTCCTGTTTAAGTGATGTTTGTCACTACTCTTACTCATAATAGATAGATCAACCGTATGTGAAACACAATGTTCAGAAAGTTGCAAAAATTCAGTTAAAGCACATCCAACGTACTATTTTTACTGATTTAAAAAAAGAGAAAAAAAAAATTACAAGTTTGGAACTCAACTTGGGTTCTTCATAAAGCATCCAGACTTATTCCAATTTAATTTAATCCACTTCTGGATTAAATCATTCTCTGCCAGACGTTTCATGTCCTGAAAATGACTGGTAGCCCCTCTCTGGCCAGAGGCACACAAGCCTCTAGTCTATTGCCTATTTGGGGAATATCACTTATTTGAAGCCCACAGTGTGCACCATTTCTCTCACAGATAGACCTAAAATGAAGTCACATCAGTTCCTGCTGACATTCCCTGGGTCTCCATTGACCACCCAGACCCAGTACACAAAGTATACCACAAACATCTCTCTCACTCTCTCTCTCTCTCTACTTCCTACATGTATATATAAAGAAAGGATTCCTTTCTTTAACCTCTGAACTTCCAGTATATTCTCATATATGTGCACGTTTCTCTTAAAGGAGTTCACTACTTGAAGAAAATCAGGATGTCAGTGGCAAACTCTCGGTCCCTGTCACTGGTACATCTCTGACAAAGCCCTCCATCGAGCCACGGCAGGCACCGACTTCCCCGCAGTTAAAAGAATGCTGACAGTAAAAGTGTAACAGCTTTCTGTTACTTTTTTGCATAAATGAATGCTCACTGAACACGCTGCATCACCGGCACCATACTTTTCACCAGGGTATATTGGACACTACCAATCAAGAGGAAACGGCTGATCTTACTCAGTGACTGTACAGCACTTGGTTCAGTATTAAGATATTCTCTGGACTGACTTCCTAGGGATAGAGCTCCTCTATTCCAAAAAACATTGTAAATTATCTGAGTCTTCAGCAGTCTTCTCAAGCCAAGAAGCATGTACGTGTGCATGGATTTCACTGGGTTTTGTGTGGCGAGGGGGGAACTTGGACACTGTGTTGGCTGTGTGTCGTGTGCCAGCTGCAAGCTCTACTTGCTGCTTTTGCACTGCTCAGGAAAGGGCTGGTGTCTTAAACAGTCTGCCATCATTTGTATTTCAAGTCTGTTTCCTTCCCCTATAATAGCGGTTTCAGTGTTTGGGTTCCTTAAGGGGCTTGGGGCATCATTCTTCAGGAGAAGAGCTGGAGTGAGGAAGACCAGCAGGTGAAGGAGGTGATTAACCAGCTCCACTTTGGGTGGAAAATGCTGACTTTGGTGAGAGGACTAATTGGTACATAGAGGGAGGAGGGGTGGCCTGGGAACCTACTTCTGCTCTTACCCCCTCTTCCCCATGAGGAACAGAAATGTCAGGTGATGTTTGAAGGACTGCAGAAGATGCATGGCTGCTCAGAGATGTCAGAAGAGACTGAAGGACTGAGGACAGACAAGGGAGAAGAAAAAGGCATAATGAGGGAAGTGACATGCCTGGGATTCTGTCTGCTCAGGGTAGATAAAGCCAGATAATTTTATTCATTTCTTAGAAGAGGGATGAAAGGAACAAACCATAAAATGCTTTAGGACTGTAACTGAGCTGTGCAGGGTTGAACTGGGAAAGCTGAGCAGATGGAGTGACAAAAAACCAAGTGTACTTCCAGGGCACTCTTGGAGTGCTTTGGCAGTGTGAAAAAAGGAAAGGATGAATGGTGGAAATCACTGGGAAATCTGAAGCAGCTGAGACAGAACTGCAGGGTATAGTGGGGACCTATCTGAGAGCCAAGGAAGTTATTGAAGAATACAGGGAAAATGGTAGGAACAATGGGCCCAGCTGTGGCAGAGGAGAGGGGAGGATGAGAGAGGAGAAATTTAAAGAAAACCAAACAAAAACGGCAGAGGGACATTGACAAAAATAGGAAAAACAGCAGAAAAGATGAAGAAAGCTTAGGGAGACCAAAAGATGCTGAGAGTTGTGCTGCACTAGGAAAGGAGATGCCATGGCCTGGAGCAGGAAGATGGGTGAGACCTGCTGGAGGAGGTTGCCAGGTAGTGCAAAAGAGATGGATGAGATGGGAGAAAGGGACATGGGGGCAGCCAGCTGAGGCAGCCAGCTGAAGGAGGACATGCTTCTTCTCACCATGAAAAGATAGCACATGGACAGTTGGACAGGGAGAGTGAGAAAGCTTAGCTGGGGAATAAAAAACCAGACTCAGTAAGCTTCACATTTTTATTAACTGACTGCAGGAAAATTGGTGGAAAACTATTATATGAAGTCAAACACTTGGGGGTGTGTGTTACCTCTGAGTGTGGACTGAAGGGCACTGGGGACACCTGTGGAGGGGCTGGTTCTCTCCCCTTGAAACATTCTATGTGTAACCAGTGTTGACTCTTCAGCTTTATTGAATATAGCAAACACTGGGATGCTTGATAGGGGCGATAATGAATGCGTTTTGGGTGTATAAATTTGGCATATGTTGCAACTCCCTACCATGTTCTTTCAGAGAACTAAGAAGCAGCCGGGCCAGGGCCTTAATGGCACTGAGGCGCAGCTCCAGTGAGCCCCATGTACTGGTGTGTGCTGGCCCGAGCACCCTCAGGTTTTTGTGCTGGTTGTCAGCTGCCCTGCTTGGTTTAGTTGCCTGTGGCCTTCATGGTCTCTAACCTCTAACCTTCTCTCACTTGCCCTCCTGTGCTTTTCACTCCTATCATCAAACACATTGACCTCCCCTCTTCTTCTGTTGCCTAACTTTTTCCTTCCAACCTTCCTTCCCAACTGTCTCTGACTTCAGATCCCATCTTTGGTGCTCCAATTTTTTGCATCTGTAAAGCCCCTGTACAGGTATCTCAGCTCACTCCTCCATCACACAGCTCTCCCCCAGGCAAGCCATGTGGAAGGTGTGTGTCCAACAAATTTGTGTTTCTAAGAAGTGACTGGAACTTCTCTGCATCTGTGAGGTGCCACTATGACCCCTGATTCCTCCAGGTACCTTTCAAAGTGTTCTGTACCTCACCTGCTCCTGTGCTTCCTCCTGCCAGATGCAGCCCTGTAAGAGTGTTCATCTCCCCCTGACTTTCCTCCACGTGGGACTGAACCTCAGGAGGACCCTGCCTGGGTCCTGTCTGACATTTCCACCTGCTCCTTCCCAGTCATCCCTCCCTGGACCTCTCTGTCAACTGCTTTCCCTTTCTCTCTTCCCAGAAGGGGCATGCTGCAGGGCGGGATGCGATGGGTGGGTGGAGGGAGGTGGTAAGAAGAGTTTTTTCATTTGTCCCTCTTTTGCCAAGTTTCGCACACGGCTGGCTATTGTTTCCTTTTACAGTGTGCTACAGGCTCAATCCACTCTCATAACTTCTACCTGGTTTTCCCCTGCCAGCATTGGAGGCTAAATATAAGCTCTCAGAGCTGGCCCCGTGTCCCTGCCCATATCTGGCAGCGCCTGGCGTTCCACCGCGGTTTCACAGAGCCGATGCTTTTCACGAACTTGGCAGCTGAAGAGAGCCACTTCTCCCCGAGTAAGCTGTATTCATTTCTGAAGGAACAGCAAACACATTGCTAGTTTTCAGTGAAAAGGGCTATGTTGCAATTTTCTTTTGAGTGCTTAGGTTCCACTCTGCCTCTGGGAAGAAAAAAAAGTCACGCCAAAAACTTGTCCAGACGGTGCTGGTTGTTATCCAATGATTTGTTTGGTAACACTGTATTTTTTTTGAGGAAAACTGTATTTTTAAAGGTTTGGCAGTTTTTAAACAGCATTTAATGTGTAAGGGAAACTTATGATGGATATATTAGCATCTGTGCCAGACCAAACATCTGCAGTTTTTAATGAAGAAGGCAATAGGAAATCAGAATTTTAATTCTGTTTTTCAGATGACCTATAAATCAGGTATTTTAAATCCAACCAAGTTGCAGAATTTATTGTTTTGGTTCTTAGGGTCAATAATGAATAGCCCCAATTCAGCAAAGTATTCCATATGAACTAGACATGTGAGGAAACTCGTCCTTAAATTGTTTGCACACTGATAGATGTGGATGGCAGTCCCAAAAAACCACAGAGACATATGCTAATTCAAACTATGTGCAGACGAATGGTAGCAGTGTGCCAGTTTTCCCAGGTTTTAGGCTTCACTTTCAGGTTAGAAGTACCTGTATAAACCTATAGCTGGGGAAGGACAGTTCCCAGTTTGACTTGACAAGATATCCCAGAGAACAGAGTGGCTGCAGCCAGCCTGTCCTCCTCTGCTGCCTCACCCCACGGCCCCTTGGTGGGGTTCAGGCAGGGCCTCCCGCCTGCCTCTCGCAGCTGGACCTCCAGTCACCAAAGGGAACCTTATCTCTTTTAGTATATGCTGGGGAAGGGGGTCTCTGGCAACACCTCCTGGCTCCTGGCTTCAGTTTTTGCCATTGAGTTAGAAACGAGGGAGGATGAAAAAGAATCCTGCCCCAACGTAAAAATTTTCACAGTAGTGACATACTCGGACTACGTAGAGTCATCTTTTGTAAACTGGGTTACAGTAATCTGCCTTAATTAAGAAGTAAAACAAATTAGAATAAACTACCATGTTAAAACCAAAGTATGAAGTTTTTAAACTGCTATGTCATACTTAACAGGTGGAGTAGGCAAAAGATATTCCTGTCGATACTTACACAGCCTGAGCTTAAGACTGTAATTTAGTAAGTCATGGCAATTTTGTAACTTCAAATTCCCTGTTGATGCAAAAGCTGAGGATTCAACAACTACAGAGGCTGGTACCCTTCACTGTAGCTTGTTTATTCTTGGAAATGGCTGATGAATAAGGGATGTCAAAGAAAACAGGATGAATGAAAGAAGTATTACAAAGCACTTTGATCAGTCTATTTTTCCAGACATACTGCCTATATTTTTAGAATGGGCTTGCGACTGGACAACCTATTCAGAAAGTAATTCTTGAAAATATGAAAAGGTTGATAATTGCAAAACATTGCTGACCAGCTAATACATCTTGGAAGGGCAGTGATGGTCTCCAGATAAACTTATTGAGCAGAAATGGTGTGAGATAAACAAGCTATAATTCAGCAAGGACAAGGGCAAACTTCTACATGTTGTTTGGAATATATGACTGAAAACAGGGTAGAAAATGACATGAAGGATCTCTGAATTACCATGTACCACCAACCAAATGCCAACCATTTCATACTGCTGAGAAAAAAATGAATGACATATGGCAATGTATGAACAGCAGTGCCATATGCAAGATGTGAAAAATCATCCTCCTACTCTACTTGCTGCTGAAAGCCTCAGTCTGAATCCTGTGCCTGGATTTAGGCACCACACTCCACGGAAGATGTGGAACGGTCAAAAGTAAGAAGATTGCTGGAAGTCTGGTAAACAGTCTGAGGAAAGCTGGGATGAAAAGGAAGAGGACTGGGCAAGTGAGAGTGGTCCCAAATATGCAAAGAAAAAGAAAATAAATTATTTTCCAGATGCAGTGGATTAATAACAAGGACAGTTAAGTTGCAAAAGGGGAACTCAGGTTAGACATGATGCAAATCCTGTAGTGGTTGTGCAGTGAAACACAGGAGGAAGCAGTCCAAGGAGGAGACAAAGTGCATGATGAAAATGATCTGTTATGAAAGATGTAATCTCATCCTGTGTCAGATGATGTCTGGAGAATGTCCCCTCGCCTCCACAACGCTGATGAAAAGTTAAAAATCCTCAGCTGCTATAAACCGGGGAAACTTCATTAATGATGTATACCAGTAAAGGGGCCTTGCCTGAAATGTGTCCAGTGTAATCATTTTTTCTATCTCGTTTTAGCTTTTAGCCATGAGATTATGAGTAATAGATACAGGGCTACATCGTTAGCCAGAAATCCTTTAGCTTTCTAAAGGTCAGTTAATCTATGATCTAATCTGACGGTCACTGAAATTAAGTGGAAGCAGTTCAGCAGGCTATAATGGACGGCTCTTAGTGTCTCTGGCCTTCAGTTGCCTTGATTTAAAACATCCTTTATAAGCAAAACAACATCTAGGTCTGAAATGCATTTTGAAATGCATGCTGAATCTTTCCATTGTACTTCAGAAAAAAAAAAAAAAGCCAACCTGCCTTTCTAGCTACCTGCCAATTTAAAATAGGTCTCATTAAAAACTCCAAAATGCCTTCAGTGCATTCTGTTCACCTGTTGATATTCCCACCCCTTGGGAGAGTTTATGCAGCTGGGGAGATGGGCAAGATCCACACAAACTTGGCTGCTCTATCTTGACTTGTTCACAGTGGGAGCTGAGCTGACCTTTTAAGAGTGGAATACTTCAACCAAGCAAGACCAAAAAAAAATCCCAGGGAAAAAAAAAGGAAAAGAAAAGCAGAGTTGACTATACAGCTTGGCACTTAAAGGAGCACTAAAATAGACATGTGAAACTTTTCATAGTTATCTGTAAGTCTTTGAGGATTTCAAGTCTCAGCATTGTCACTATTAGTAAATTAAAGACCTGAAAGGTTGTCCCAGTGAACAGATATTTGATCCCTAAACAAAGCTAATATTTCATATTTTTGAGTCACTTTCCCCATGTACTTCCACTTCATATGTCTGGACTTTAGACTGCTTTTCTGCTGCTCTTGTAACACATCTGAAAATCCCCTCCTATCTAAAGTTACACTTAATATATACTATTTAGTTAGAGGAATTGAATTTTATGATACATGAACAGGCATAAAAACCCACCAAAGAAACCATAGACTCAGGTCAGAAAAATACCCTTCTTTTGACTCTGACTTTCTTGTGCTATACTTCTTCTAGATTACAATGTAGTTTAATTTTCATGGATGTCACCTGCAAATGACAGCCAATGTAATGTAGCTGAATTCTGTTTGTCACTAAATATATTCCGTATGTTAACTGGTAATGTGATGCACTGAAGCATAGTCTTTAATTAAAGTGCAACAATACCACAGTGCAACAGCACTACAGCACAGGAACCTGGTGCTGGATATAAAAATAGCTGTGCTCAAAACGTGTCATATCACTACATGATGTGGCTAAGTCAGTGGAGACACTCTTACACTTGAAACCTGAAGTATTACTGAGCACGGATTTTCAGCCAGAGAAGCTGTGATCAAATCAATGCATGTATTATTCTCCACAAATGAATAATGGCGTGAACAAGGACATATTAAACACCTACAGGGCACAAAGCTTTTCACACTGGTTATGAACCAAACACAAACAAAGAGGCTGTGAACTCTCTAGAGCTCTTGTTTTATCTCCCTTGAAGTCCTCTTGCCTCTTTGGGTACAATATGCAGCATTCCCACAAATGCCCTGGGGCCAGCAGGACAGGGCCCTGACTTGAAGTTGGGAGCAAGATGACCACACTTCTGTCCTCCCCTTTCCTACCCTTGAGGAAAACAAAACAAAGCAAACAGAAACCATTCCATACTCTACAGTGAGTGAAGGTGGTACAAAAACCAGGGAGATAAAGATGCCTCTGCCGGCACAGGAGCCAGGGAGCAGCCAGTGCTGCTTCCCTCCATAACCCTCTGCTGTGGGTTGTGCTGGTGCTGAGTTTGCAGGTCCATCCCTGATCCGGGGTGTCAAAGCTCTCTCCCCCAAGGCTGTGAAACCCTCCCTACGCTTGAGCAGCCAACACAGAGACTTCTGGACAAATGCAACCCAGAACCAACCACCGTTCTTATCCCACGGGCAGGCGCCTGCCGAGCCAGGACAGCACTGCTCTGGTCTCCAAAGGAGCCAGCACTCCCTAAATGCCCAGCGTGGGCAGCCCTTTGATTTGCCAGCACAGCTGACACTGTCAGTGTTGCATGGGGACCACTGCAAAGGTCTTCCTCCAAAACCAGAATCAAACATCCACAGAGAAGCAGCAGCTGGGCTCCCTCTCTGCAAAAGGCACGGCATTTGCACAACCTTGTTCCTTGCTACTGCACAGGCTCCACATCCTACGGCATCGTGCTACGCCATACTGGAGCCCCAGGCATGATTTGAACATCCAGGCACCATAAAAACAGTTTAGGAAAAGAGGCAGTGTGGATTTGGCATGGGGCAGTGCTTCAGGGATGAGACAAGGGGAACCATGCAGTGATGCTTCTCTGCTTGCTGGGAAATGCGTCAGGGAGGCACAGACACACAAAAGAGAGAGAGGAGATAGTTACCTAACATGACGAAGGGGATTCCCAGGAAGGTGGAATTGTATTTCCCACCAGTGAGATTGATGATCCCAGCTGCAGTCAGGGTGGCAAGGGTCACGGTCAGCAATCCCAGCAGGCCAAGCCAGGGTTTGCTGCGGACACAATCCTGCATGGAGCAGCAGAGAATGGCCAAGGTGACCACAAGGACCAAGCTTGTGATCAGGTAGCGTTCTGACACCCTGCTCGTCTTCTGGAAATCCTCCTTCAGCGAAGAAGAAGTGAAAGGATACATTTTGACTTTCCTGTTGGATTTCTGGAAAAGTTCAACAGTGTCACAGAAAATGGATTCCCACTTCTCTGCCACCATGTCATTCAAGGAGTTGATTGCCTGCAAGTAGTAGGTGAGCTGAATGGCTTCCGCAGACTTCACCCGGTCCTTGCTGTGCACAGTAACCCCACCGAGCTGATGCCCATTATACACTTCCCTGCCATCCTTTAAGTGAGTAATCGGATAAGTGATTGCAAAATTAGTTCGATTAGAAGAACGAGCAGCCTTTAATTCCTCCAGTACATGCACTATGTCGTCCACTATGCATGTCTTGTCATTGTTCAGGATACATATATGGGCAAACGTGTAATTGAAACCAGGTCTTTGAACTTGGATCCTGGTCACTGCAGAGTGCAACTACAAGGGAAAGAGAAATCACACACGTTATTCATCAGGTCATCTCGCACAGTAGCAGCCAGAATGACAGCAGCTCCTCACCGCCGTCCCTTTTCCATTTGATCTAAGCAACAACAACAAAAGTTCTGGTGACTGCGGTATTAATAGCACACTCATTGCAGAAAAAAAGAGGAAACATGCATCAAACCAGCGGTATTATTCCCCTATGTCCTTTGCTGGTAACTCTGGCATAATGTGACTTGCATATGTGCCATGTGCATCTGCTGTTTGGCCTCTCTAAATAAACAAACTCAGCAGGTTCAGCTACAGCCCAACCACGTCTAGGGACACTGTCGTGCTCAGGATTGGCCAATTACTCTCTCAAGGGATCAACTTGAGGTACTGAAGGCAGAAGACCACCATGACCAGGTGTGCCACCTGTGCAGGATGCAGTGCAGGGGACCAGCACTCGCTCAGAGTAAGGACAGGCCACAGCTGCATGTCCTACCTATAGAGACTGTTGGCACAGCAGGGAAAAGACAGCTGGCAATAACTAATTTGCCCTCTTTTCTCCTCCCTCTCTCCCCCATCAAATCCTCAGTTGTCTGAGAGCAGGAAGCAATGGCAGAGGCGGACACTGGTTTTCTCTTGCACTCTCTGAGAGGTTCGGTTAATTAGTGAGGGTCCCCTAACTTTAGGGTTTGTAGGTTATTGTTAGGTCTAGCAGCTCTTAATGCACCCTCCTTTTAAAGTTGTTTCTCATGCTTCTGAAATTTGTCATGGATGAGCTCTGACCCCAAAAACATACAGTTATTTTTGATCGTCAGAAAGGCAGAAAAAATTACCATCTCTTCTTGAAAAATTATAGAAAACTCTTGCAACCTTTTCTGAATCCATTTTAGTCAACATAGAAGAAACAAGAAATTTAAAATATGGCAAGAGAATAACCCTAATAGGCTGGAGTTACAATGTTTTTCAAAAATAAAATATTGAGTTTGCTAATGTGTATCATTCTTTCTGACCATAAACACCCTTTAAAAAAATAGAAGACAGCATACAGGAGAGCAGTAGAGCTTATACACTCATGGGGGCAATGGCAAAAACGCCTAATAATCCTGGCTAACCTCCTGCATCTGTTGAAATTAAACAGTCATAATGACTTTTGTGTGGTATTTGAGGTGTATTTGCAGAACCCGCCCCATAATTTATATGGTACTATCAATCTGATTGTTTTGTGGTTACATTGCACAGCCTGTGATGGGTATAAATTTAGCTATGTTGCCTCCATTCCTCAGGATAATGCGACATCATATAGACAAAGATTACAACATTTCTATATTCTCATTTTGTTTCTCTAGCAGCTTGGGGGTGTATTTTTCCACATTTGAGTAGTTTTAATTTTTTTTACAGAAATAACAGTTCAATACTGACATTAGGAAGATAACTTTGAGAAATTAACTGAACTAACAAATCTTTTCACAATACTGTGAGAACACAATACCTGGCCATGGTGAGCAGCAAAATTTTCCATTGTGGTGGGAGAACAAATGTAACTGTCTGTGCGACAGATTAGGGTCTTTTGCACAACTTTCTTCTAAAACAGAACAAATTAAAAGATTTGCAGGAACATGACAAAGAAATGAACCTCTATGAGGAATACTTCCCATCTTTACAGTTTGGGGTTGCCAAGCTTCACTGTTTTGGGGCACAAATACAAATGTACGTCTCTACAGTTTGGGGAAAATGCCGATTTACCTGATCAAAGACAGGTATCTGATTTTAATTTTTTTGCAATGGGAGCTACTGAATGGTTTTCATTGACAACAGTTATAAAACAAGACGTCACATAAAGAAGCGCAGCTGAGGGAAACCAGGAGGAATAGAAGGAATTTCCTGCCTTTATTAGATTCACAGTACAACTCCTTCAGAGCAGATCTATGGAGTGACACAATGCAGAAGAAACTAAACTGACATACAACTTTTATCAAACAGTGTGTGTTGCTGTTTACCCACCCTGCCTCACTGCAGCATTAGCTTCCTTTCACATCTGAAGCATTTTCTTTTAATATTTAGCTTATAAAATAACCTCATCTATCACAGCTATTACTTCATCTTTAGTGAGAGGCTAGAAGCTAAATGTCATAGCTAAAATACTCCCTTCCTCTTGCAAATGGTAATTTCAGACTATGGAGCCTGTTCTGCAGCAGTGGCCTGGTGCTTTTTCTGAGCCTGTGCTGGGCTGGACCGGGTTCTGCCTGGGGAGGACCTGCCCATCCCACCTCTCAGCAATGGGGCTTCAGGGAGGAGTGGGAAGCAGGCAGACAGCTCTGTGTTCTGGCACATCCCAGCAGCTGAGCAGCCCCTGGAGCTGGCTGCATGCTTGTGCAGTTTAGAGCAGCTATGAGATATTTCCTGAGCTTTGCCAGCGGCCACAACGTTTGGTCTCAAATTGGCAGCAAACAGCCAAAGAAGAGGAAAACTTGCCATTCCCTCCATCCCAACAAAGTATACCGAGAACTGCACCAGCACGCCCAAGGATTCAGCAATGGGAATCCTGACCCAGACTTCTCAAGACAAACACATCACTTTATCTCCACTTTTTTCAGACCAGATGCTAGGAAAGCCCTCTGCTGCCTCAGTGCAGGGCAGGGGTGTGCTGCAGCACGGCTGCAGGCTCTCTGTCCTTTCTCCCTTTGCTTGCCTGTGGCAGCCTGTGAGCCACAAGATGCTGCCTCTTCCCCGATGAGAGCCGCAGTCCCATGGCACTCTCCCTTCTGCTGCCATGCTGGGAATTCAGCTGTGGCCACACAGATTTTTCCACCCATCCAGAGCCCACACCCATAACCCTGGGTGAATGGTTTCCACAGAAAACAGAAGCTCCAAGGGCTTACAAGGGCACATCCCATGAGTTCAAAGGATTGCACAGTCTGTAGTTTGACTTGTCTGTGGTACACCAGGAGGTCCCCCAGGAAACTTCAGTTTGATGGTAAAGGCTGTTGTGTGATGGGGACAACATTAGCAATATGCTAATGCATAATGCATATTGCACTCCTCAGTGCAGAGGACTGTAATAGCAAGTAACCATACTCAGAATAAACCTGGCACCTAGTTCTGGGACAAATGACTGACTATCAGATCCTCATTTATCCAGCTGTTCTTATCCTTACTGATCCTATTAGGAGAAAGGGAAATTTAAAGAAATAACAAAAGCTGAATGAATGTTTTTTCTTGAAGGGAGACATGCACTGCTTGCTCATCACTCCCAGCTTTTTCAGCTAGCTAACAGTGCAAGGAACCAAAAAGCAGTTTACTGCTGAGATGCCAGAGCACTGCAGCATGAGAACTGCACAGCACCACCTAAGCTCCCTCACCACGGTGGCACACAGTCCCTGAAAGTGTCCAGACATGAAATAATAACTTCCACTTCTTCCTTTTGCCGTTGTTTAAACAGTGACCATTCCTTGGACTTTCCCTCTCCCTTCCGAAAATGGTGTTTATGTGTGTCCTGCATCACACCAGAGATTTCTAGAACAGTGTCTTCCTTTAGTCTTTAGTCATTTGCATTTGGTAACATCTGGGTCTTGGTTTTTGCTTACTTTAAGTCCCATGCTCATTTGGTTATTTATTTTAGACAGAGACTACGGAGGACTTCAACCAGGAGACAAACCCCTTTAGGCAATCACCTCGAGGTGAGGGCTGTACTGGTCTCACACCTCCACATCGAGCCATGTTTAAGCCTGTGGCACAGCTGACAGATGAGAGGTGGTGAAATCACACTGCCCTGCCAGCTGGTTCTGTCCACAGGCCCAGGAGGGGATGCCAGGAAGCAAAAATCCTTTTACTTATCTTGGACTGAGCCATTTGCACCAAGGCCTCAGAGAGCCATGGCTGCAAATTCTTCAAGCTGTTTTATTTTTGCCGGTCCTCCTACCCCTGCCACCAGCACCGGAAGACAGGTTTCAGGAACCAGAGCCCTGCAGTAGGGGTAATTTGGGTGCCCTGGGATGGCCAAGTCTCACACTGGGCTCTGTGAGACAGCTCTCCACTGTACAGAGCTCAGCACAACTTTCAGCAGTGGCGTCAAAGCTGAGCCTGAAGGCAAAAGGGCTGTACTTGGAGATGTATGGTCAGGACAGAATGGAAAACTTGTTTTTATTCTTAAGTTCCAGCAAAAGATGCAGGAAGGTAAAAGAAGGGGTGAGAAAAACTTATACCCCTTTGCTTTGTTGAGAAATCCTTTAATTCAAAACTGAGCAGGTATTACCAGAATTTTGTAATTTAATCAGGTAACAAAGAAGTCTGCAGCCTCCCTGTGAAGGAAACAGATCCCATCCCAGCAGGGATGGGTTAGAAACTGCTGATTCATGTGCAAAATGGTCCAATCCCAGAAATCCTTTAAGCTCACATTACATAATCTCCTACCCCAATCAAAGCTATGGGCAAAGGGGATGAGGACGCTGCCACCAGTGTCCCACTGGGGTCTCACCTCGCTGGTGGCACAGCTTTGCTCCCAGGGAAACTCCACAGTGACAGAGACAGCAACATGCAATGGGACCCTTCAGTCTTTGGCAAGCTCCCGTGCCCAGCTCACAAAAACACATCCTGACTCTCTTGGAAGCTGGGTCAGTCACATACACCAATTTTAATCACAAGGATATGTACAACTACCTCCTGCTTATCATATACACCTCAAAAATATGTTTAGTTTTGCTGCTGAGTGGTGACATATGGTATTTATAGGGGACATCACTCATCGTAAGGACTTGACTATACTTTGCACTTGACACACAGTCGATGAATGGCCAATGAGACAAAACTAGCTGGATATATGGATGTCCTCCTGCACTGCAAATGATCTGGCACACAGATATGTTTTGGTCTCAGGAGTATCATCTTTGCAAAGCCATATTACTTTGTTGTTGCTGCTATTACTTGACTTATTTAGACTTGCAGTCTCCAGCTGATGGTTCAAATCCAATATTAGCTTCACTCGTCAGTGTTGCCACTCTTAGAATTTTTTTGCTGTCATTTTCACCAAGTCTGTTTTTTCTGTGAGTCCTGGAGCCTGAAGTATTGTGGTTTTTTTTAATCTCAGCTTTCATTAAAAAAAAAAAAAGTAAAGAAATGGCTGATCTTGTGGTTATGGAGGAAAGACTGAGAAGGCTCTGAACTCATTATCCACTACTGCTTAAAATTTTATCACTGTTTTGGATTCAAGACTGAAAAACTAGAAAGCAGGATGAAGACAATAATTTTAAATATACACTTCATTTTTATGAGAAGCTGGTTTACTCTTTTAGTAATTTTTACAGGTAACTTGTGCCAAGCAAAATGAAGAGAAGAAAATGTCTTTAATGGATAGCTATAAATTTCTCCACTTCTTCTATGATCTCAGTAATCTCTGGCATTTCATACCTTTGCAGCGCACTTTTTTATTCACGTCAAGAGGTAGCCTCAGTCAAAATGTAAAAAGGTTATGAGAGGGAAAAGACTTGCACAGCTTCCAGCTTAATTTACAAAAAAACCCCACTGTGGGTTCTGCAGACATGGGCAGTATTAAACTTTCAAGAGTGCATTACCATCAGAAGGAGCAGAGAGGGAGGGCAAGGGAGCCCCTGACCAGGGCTGTGCCTGAGACCGTGGGTCCAGGGCAGAGGTTCAAAGGGGGTGGGGGGCACTGGCGCCTCCTGACCCTGCCAGCCTAGCAAGGGATGGAGAGTGTGCACACAGTCCATGGAGGAAGCCAACAGATCCCAATGGCTCGGGATAAACATTAGAAGTCACAGCTGGAGAGCAAGCAGCGAGGATCACTATGAGTAGCTTGGCTCCTTTTCTCAGTCCTACAATCAGGTTTCCTGAAGAGATGCTAAGATTCTAATTATGCACAAGATTTATTTTTGCAACTAATTTTTTCAGCTGTCCAACACACAGTGATTTATATTTTCTGCAAACAATTTTCATAAAAATAAAATCTAAAAATGGTTTAAACTACAAGTCATCAACTGAGGGACAACTATTAGTGCTCGAAGGGGCAGATGTGCGTGCATTTACATTTCCATCTGTCTTCTTGGTAGCTACAGAAAATCGCTAGATATGATTTTTCTTTTCTAATCTGAAGTGGAGAAGCTTTTCTAATCAATACCATCTTAATTCTGACAATCACCTTGTAAATCTGCCTGAATTTGTTCCACTGAGAGAAGCCAACTCTGTTTTTTGGGCTGACTGCTGCTGGAGGACAGGACACCTGGGCAGCAGAAGCCTCTCTGCGCAGCCTGGTGTGTGGTGATGTGATCAATTCTTCACGATGGGGAAAAAAGAATAAAACTTTGCCCCTGTGTCTGATCTTGCATCAGTTCCACCACCGGTGGCTTTCTCCACGCGCTTCAGATGCCTCCATGAACACCCTTTCATCTTTATTCTGCTTCTCAGGGGGCTCTTGCCAAGGGCTCCTCCAGGAGAAGCCTGAGGAACAACCCCTTCTCTGCCACAGGGAAACCTTAATAGCTGCAAGTTCACAGCCCACGGTGTTAATTAACAACTCGGCTCCTCCTTCTATCTTCCAACAGGAGAGAGGGGGCTCTCCTGCTGTAAACCCCAACTTAAAGGCAGAGTCTTGTCACAGCTTTTGAGAAATACAAACGTGCTCAATGGCGAGCCCTGGCAGCTCTCCCTGAGCCCTGTGACACTGCCTGGGGGTGGCCTGGTCTCGGTGGCTGTGAGGTACAGATGTCCCTGGCCTCTGATGCCTGCCCTGCCCACTTGTGTGCTCTCCCTGAGGGGTGATGTCCCCAGCTTATACAACACATCCAGCCACATATTGAGAACACCTGTCCTCCATGTGTTGTTTGTTAGAGGGGAAGCAAAGTCTGACCTTCCAAGGCAGGAAAGGCAACACAGGATGCTGGGCATTCTGAGCACAGGCTGCTCGGCTGGCAGCAGCGCAGGGTTGCAGGGAGCATCACACCATGGAGTAAGCAGGAGGGAGAGCAGAGGGGCCCTGTCCTGGACGGTGCTACTGGGGCAGGGCCGGGGGGTGGGAGGCACCAGTGGGATGTGGTCATCTCCCCAGGCACAGGCAACTTCAGGACTTCTCCTCCAGGCATTGACCAGTGCCTGCGGAAGAGACCAAACCCTCTTGCCTGCAGGAATCACACTGAGGAGCTGCTGCTGCTGACACTGGGAGCTCAGGGGGGTTTCTGCACACACTTCCACGCTGTCCTTGCAACGTGCTATTCACCTTCCTTCTTCCTTGGCTGTGCCCGGATCTTACCTGCGTATCTTAATTCTCATCTGTTTTCGCATAAGATACATTTTAGCCCTGCAGCATTGTGCTGCTATGACAACAGGCTTGCACTTCTGCTGCTTTCACACCCTTGTTTTTCTTGTATTAGGACTCTTCCCCTCATCTTACAGCCTTGCTCTAAAGACATGACTTCATCCTTTACTTTGTTTTCAGCAGAATGCACTGTATGTTCTATTGTCTGTTTCCTGAGAAGTGTTTTTAGTACCCGAGCTACCTAGAGAAGGTGGAGACCTACTACATCCATTGCTAGATCCACAGCCTGTGTCCAGGCATTCAGAAGTAGTCAAAAGTTTCTAAAAAAAGGGTACCTTGCATTACTCCGAATCGCAACAGACCCGGCTATCGGCTCCGCTGAACAACCACTACCCACTTCCACTGACTTTGGAAATAATGGTTTAAGTGTGCCATGTTTGTACAGCAAAGTCATGGGGAATACCACAGACAAGGGAACGTGGTTGTTTCTAAACACGGTCCTTTCCTCCACGAATTTCCTCACACGCACAAAACAAGTGAGGAAATCCATGAGGACCGTAGACAGAGCGTGCCAACACACACGTTAACAGGAACAGAATAATTAAGGAGCAGAGAGAGGAAATAAAACCCCAACAAGTATGAGGTCTGCAAGATTTTGAAGCTAAACTGTTTTGTTCAGCAGTAAGCAGAAGTTATGAAGTTCTTAAATAAATGTGTCCTTAAACAGAAATACCTGATTTTACTTCACTTGTGTGCAAAAATACATATTTAGTCAGTTATCTTGATTAATTAACGGCCAGTTTATATGAGAGAAACAATGTATAAGCACTTCTAAAAATTTGTAGTTAATAAAGGTTTCTTTAAGAAAAAAACTCCTGTCATCTACAGATTTTTATAGAAGCAAACTGCAAATACAATCCCCTTCAGTAAGGCATGTTACATTTCAAACCCTTTTCATCTTTATGTCTTGATATCTTAAGTGGAGTTTTTGCCAAAAAAAATATTATTACTGTATTATTTTTATAAACACAGTAACGGAAATTGAAGAGAGAATATTTTTCTGCAAAAAATGAGAAATCTTTAATTAAAAAAATAAAAGTCTTAAGTATAATACAGTTAACTCACTGTAGGCATACAGGAATAAACAGACTCAAAAGGATCAGTGTCTCAAATTCTAAGTTAGAACATATTTTCTAAGGTTCAAAAATCTGTCTAGGTCTGTATTCCCAGTGAGTCTGTATGGCTTTAACCTAACAAGTCTCTTGCTGCAAGTGAAAATATCACCATGAAATGGTAGGGGGGCTGTTCTAACACTATTTTTAGGTGGGATTCTAGGCTTTCTTAGATAATTTCTACAGATTTATATAATCATCTGAACCTCTGCATGATGGTCCACACCAAATATCCCAATCATTTCTGCCTTTCTAAGCACTTATTGGAAACACTAGGGTAAAAGCACACTTTCTACAATTAGGTGTTTTTACTTCCTACCTCTCTCTCTCTTGAAAGACAAATCTTGAGGAAAAAATGTCCTGCACACCAACAGCACAGGATGCCAGTTCCCCATGCTCAGCTATAGAGCAGGTACTGTAGCAAGTAAAATTTCATTATTGTCCTCCCACAATATCTCAGTCTCAGGATGCATCTTTTCCATATCTGAGATTCTACCAAGGTTTTTTATTGGAACACCTATTCAAGACCAGAGATTGAGGATATGTTTGGATTTATCCCTTCTGCAAGTGACTATGGCAGCTGGAAATGCAACATTGGGATGGCAGGCCTAGAATGGTGTAAGGACTTATAGGGAGCTAAGAGAACTATGGATAGAGATTTACACAAAAATAAGAAATAAAAGAGTACTTGGCATTGTCTCCAAATCAAAACTATTCTACAAGGCAGCCACACACCTCTCTGCTAATGAGGAGAGACCCTGTGTGCAGCAGCTCGTGTGTCCAGCAAGACCTGGGGCTGTCCTGGGAGCAGGCAGCGTGGCGCTGGCAGATGAGCGCTCACAGCGGGAGCCCTTCAGCAGCTCCTGCTTTGGGAGCGCTGCCTGAGCCCTGGGCTGAGACAATTCTGAGCCTGAGCCCTGCTCAGAATCCCTTCCCAGCCAGAAACAAGGTATCGTGCAGTACTGGCAGCCGTGACTTTCTCAGGCTGATAACCTACCCACGAGGAACTGCACTAAGCTAACCGGAGTGTTCTAGAGATGTCACCACAAGAGATATTTCATGGAATAATGAATTGATTTGGATGTTAGACTGATTAACTTTTGACAATACCATCTGTGTTCCAGTTTCCACGGCTCAGAGCTCAAAACTTTGTATCCCTATAGTAAAGGACAGTAACAGAAGCTGACTTCTTCCTCTGCCTAAACCAGGGGAGATCAACTTCCCTTGGCACATGACTAGGGAAGCTGTAACTGCTCAACGCTCATTCTTTTCCCTCTGTGGCAGACGAAGTGGGATACAGCAGGCAAGGAAACCAAGCAGGTGTGCTCCACGAGCAGCCAGCATCTGCCTGGGGCAACCATCCTCCTGTGTCTCCCATCCTCCTGCTTGTGGGTGGAGATGCAGCAACAGCCACGTGGGAGGAGCCAGTGACCAACCTGACGCTTACTCTGAAGCAAAACCTCTCCCTTGGGGAGATCGTCCTCCAGAAAAGAAAAGCAAAAGCTGCCATATAGGTTCCCTGCCCTGACTGTGCCTACATGGCAGCTTCAGAAATACGAGTGGGATTTACTCTGTGGTTTCACCCAGGACACATATTTACAAGTACAGTTCTTTGGCTGGCTCTGGACTGCAGCTGGGGCTGCCTTTGCTCCCTTCTCCCTTTCATGCAATTGAATGTATATAGGAAAACCTTGATGGCCACCTTTTTCTTTCTCCTTCCCTTGGCGGGCCCTGTTAACACAAAATGATGTAGCCCTGCACAGATATAACAATATTGGGAGCTAGCAGCCCTTCCTCCTGTTTTCCTGTTCTTTGACCCGTGGGGCCATCCACAAGGTTGGACAGGCAGCTGCCTGAGCCTGCCTTTGCAGAGAAAAATAACCAGGACAAGGAACTTAATCTATTCTACACAAAGCATATTGGAACTAACTAGATAAGTAAAGAGTTGGAAACAATGCATCAGATATGCCTGACAATGTCTAAACAATCAAATGGCAATGGTGTTCATTATCTCACTAAAAGAAAAATAATCATTTTGTTAGTGAATTCTGTCTGTTAAAAGTGAGGCTGTGTTAAATAGTGACAGAACTTTCTAAGTTATACCTCTTTTGCTGACGTGATGAATCTTATGCAGAAGTTTGCTTGCAGAAAGGTTCTGAGTACCATTTATTTGTGTGTCACTGCTATTGATAAAACTACAGTTCTCTAGAGAAAGCAGTACAGAGAAAAAACCCATTATCATTATTATCCTATGACTGAGTAAATGTGCACATACTGGATGCAAATGCAATTTACAGTACAAGAAAACGAAGGAACGAAAATTGTTTCTCTGGAGTTTTCTCATTCGCCAGTAACATTGCTGTTACTGTACTTAGTGAGTTGACACTCATTAAATGTTTGCTCATTACTGTTGGGTAATATGTCAAAAGGAAAACTGAAAACACTGAGAGGATCTGTACCACAGTTCTGTATGTGTCTACAGTGGAAATAAAATATAAATAAATTCACCATAACGGTTGTTTAGTAAAGAGGAAGGACTCCCTGAAGTCTCTTACAATAGGTGTTTGCATCTGTTTTTTCATTTTAGAAGAGACACTCCTTGAAGCGATTAAGAAGAATTAACATTGGCTTTTATATGGGCTGACAGTTTGACATTCAGGGGGAAAAAAAAAGCAGTGCTGAAATCTTTTGGGCTTCCACAAGGTAACAACAAAAATGTACAGGATTGAGCTAGTCACACCTCTGGTTATTTCCAAATGTTCCTTTCCTTTCTCTTGAGTGAACTTGACCCTCTTAACAATCAGTTTTTGTATCTATCCTCCCTGTTTTTCTTTCCAAGATCGTTCAAAACTACTGGGGTATAAGCTGGAGTACCAGCTTCAAGAAACGCAGGTTTCCGACATGTTATGATCTATAGTGTGGTGAGATGTCCTGTCAGACTGTGACTCGCACACTCTGTGCTGCTCCAGTGGGAAGATGCTGCCCGCTCTAACTTGAACCGGCAGCACAGGCTGCACCATGCCTGCATTCTACAGCTGGGCTGGATTTTCTCTTTCTCTACGAAACCGGTGGTAGTGGGCTGGGAGTGGAGGGGGAAAAAACACTACCCACTAAAAATAAGCTGCGGAGTTATGTCATTTGCCTTGACGAGCAGTGAGAAGAAGATTTTGTGCTACCCCTCTCCATGCAGAAGTGCAGTCCAGACACAGCAGCAGCCCCCAAAACCATTCTCGGCAGCCTGACAGAGTGGTACCTAACTGTTTTTGAAGTTAGAGTTTATCAAACCCCGAGACGCCTTAACTCGGGAGCACAACTGCCACGGGAGTAGAAAGACACCGAAAAATTATTTAAGCAAGCCAGACTGCCCTTCTCGCTCACCCAAAGCAAACAAAAGCAAAACGTGGAGAAAATAGAAAGATGGGGGGGGTGGGGGAAAAAAAAAAAAAAAAAAAGGAGGAAGAGAGGAACGACCGC